>KE372319.1:148822-166999 GCA_000418225.1 Zizania latifolia
ATATGGTTTTCAGACTAGTAGATGGTAAGGGGCCACATTCAGACGTTCAGTTATGTTGAAAGTCAACCTATACAGTATGCTGGATTGCAGGGGTATTTATATGATCATAGATGGAAATCACTTGACTGGTCATAGGTAGAACAAAAAATATTTACAACACATTTTTGTCAAAGAACCCAATGATAAATAGCCAAATTACCTTCACAAGCTTTGGTGGGCTATCAACCTTTTCTGGTTCACTTTCACTGTCACTACCAGAATCAGAATCTGTATTGTCAGAGAAAACATGATTCAGGACACCTTGAAATAAACAAGTGGGACTACCAGAAGTCCAAACAGGAATACAGGATTCATTCCTGGAAATTTTCTAACAGTATCCAGATAATTATGTATGTATCATAAGTCTAAACAGGTAAATTGCAGGATGGCATCCTGCCTGCATGCCAACTGCCATCATGAAAATCAATCACCACAATCGAAATTTCTATAATATTGATAGTCTTGTACACAGAAGATCAAAAAGAAGGTGGAATATTGTTGAAATGCATAAGTAATTAAGCATGCACTCCATACTAGTGGCATTTGATGATCACGTGCATCAATGGTGAAATATAATTGTCCATACTTCTGGTTCAATGCCTCATTGGTGAAAGTCCGACTAAAAGTCTACTCAAATACAATTAGCTTGAAGATTAAACCTCACAAAAGTTAACGTGAGGAAATATACAATTGTTCAGAGCAACCAAAGAAATTTGTTTACAAGGATTTATATAATGCTAAAAACAATAGTATGTAAGCACAGAGGGGCACAGACCGCTGGAAGAAGATCCAGAGTCACTGCTGGAACTACTTGGGCTTCCACACTTGCTAGTTCTGTTTTGTGCTTCATTTTCTATCTTTACAGGGGATGCATTGCCACAAATATCCACATCCTCCTCAACCAGTTCAGCACCTGCAGAAAAAAGAACTCTCACTACTGCACTGATGTCATCAAATTCAAATCAATTGAAAGCATCACCAATGGGCTACAAGGAATAAAACCTTTGCAGGGATTTGTAGAGGAATGGCTAAGCCCAGATACATTGGCAGCCTCATTATCAGAAGGCTCAGATTTGGCCTGTAGGCTCTGCTCTTTCTCTTGCAAATACTTGTCAACGTGTTTCTTCAGCTCAAACAGTAGGTCATTACTGATAGCATGGATATCAATCTCTATCTCTCCATCACCAAGCTGATCTGTATTGTTGTCAATGCATTGCTGCAACATATCAATGATGTGTGGAGGTAATTCCTGATCTTCATTCAAAGATGCCAAGCAGTTTCCAAAGGATTCTTTCTCCTCATATGTCATTTTTGGCTTTACAGACTCTGTTGGCCTAACACACTCTGTTGACACCTCACTGCAGTCCATAGAGGGAGTCTTCCTCCTCTTTGAATCAGCCCTGTCGAGCTCAACATGCGTTTCTGTGACAATGGAAGCCAGCTTCTTTTCAATCATCCTCCATTTTGATTCAAACATCTTGCTAAGTTGAATGGCCATATCATGCACTGCATGCCCCCGAGGATTATAAGTCATCGCATTTGTAAAGGTCAGCTGCACATCAGCCGCAAAATCAGGTGGACTTGTGTAGGAACCAGAGTCAAGCTTATTCCTGATGGTTCCAAGATCCATCGGGTTCTTGATGATTTGAAAATAATCTGGAATATTCAGCTTAACTGCATCGACCGGGGCATTAAATATGTGACTGTATTTTTGAGTCATCAGCTTCTTCAGAATAGCATCACACTGATTAAGAATTGCATCCTCAGACAACACTGTGGAAGCCTCAGGTCGGGGTTTTGCAGGCAAGAAACGTCCCTTGGCACCACGGACCACATGGTTACCACGCTGTCCCTTCTTACCTCGAGGGGTAGCCGATGAGGAGAGCGCAGGTGCTCTGTTGATAGGGACAGGAACAGCAAACTCGGGCTTCTTGAGGAGATCCCGGACTGAATCAAGGTCTGCACGGAACCTCTTCCGGAGGTACCTCCTCTCAGACGAGGACATTTTGGATGGAACAAAAATCTCCCTCTTCACATCAAAGCCATCGCTGTTTAGGCTGATGCACTTGCGCTTGGGAGCCGCCGAGTCCTCTGAGTACACACGAACAGGACTGCCTGCCACACCTTCCGACTCGCCGACGGTCTCTCCATACCCCCGGGGCGCTGCTGACACGCCCCGAAACGCCATTTCGTCATAACCCCGCTTAATATGCCTCTGCAGTCCAAACTCCATCAGAACCATAGGTGTCATGTGACCGGGCGCCAGATCTGTTCACCATTGAACACCATAGAGCTTCAGACACACGGGAGGCAAAAACTTAAAACTTCCAAATGCCAATTTCGAACTCCCATAACGCAAGATGAAAGCGAGCAACCGAAACACAAACGTATTGAAAAGTTCCCTCCAAAACCCTAATCCTACACCTAGACCTAATTCAAATTCGAACGCGCCCGCCGCGCACGAATCCGACAGTGCAACACTCAAGTCCACCAATTCGCGCCCAGAATCGACGGCTACCGGCACGAACCAACCCCCCACCCCCACCCCCACAGAAAACACCACGAAAAATTCAAAACGGAGAGGTTGCGAGCCAGGACCTGGGAGATGGATCTGAAGCCGGCGGAACCCTAGGCGGGGGATCCGGCGTGAGGCGGCCTCCTCGTCGCGTGCGCGCGCCGGCGAGCTGGATCTGCGAGGGAGAGGAGAGGATCTAGAGCGCGAGGGGGCCGCCTGGTCGCGGCGCCTCCCCACTTATCCTTTTTTTGTTCTTCCTCCTCCTTGTTCTCGAGTCGAGCCGTCTATCCCGCTGCTTATCCTTTCCTTTGTGTGTGAAGCGACTCGAGCCAAGCTGGGAGATGAGCCGATCCAAGAGCCGAAGTGGAAAATGGAGATCCCTGGGCGCGTGCGCGAGTGAAGCGAGACTGGGTAACCCGAAACGGAGCGAAACGACGGGACTGTGATCTGGGGCGCGGGCTTATTTATAGGCGGGGGGAGGCCACGGGCGCGGCGCGGGTCGGATCCGGGCCGTCGGCCCGATCGGATCGGACGGACCAGGCGGGGAGATCTGCTCGCGGGCCCCACCCGGGACGTTTAGCGTGGCGCGCTTTGACTTTCTTTCAGAAGGTCGGCGGGCGGACGTGGATCGCTACAAGCGGTGCGCATGACATGTGGGCCATATGGACAGGCTGGGGCACACTTGTCATTGTTGTGTGTGGGTTGGTAGGCATGGGTGTTGCAGGGGACCGGCCGTCTTTTGTCGAGCACGCGGGATCTGGGTACGGTTTGGGCGCGAGGGGGAAATGGTGCTTGGAGGAGAAGTCTTGTGCCACGTGGAAGCAGGTGCGTGGTTTGGGTTATTGGAGGGAAGCGCTAACGGGTACAGGTAACAGGTAGCTCTCCGCAGAGAAAAAACGGAAGGCTCTTCCATTTTCAAGGCAATATCGGCCCAAGCCGGCCCAAGGTGTAGGTTTTTTTAAATAATACATTTTTATTTCAAATTTCAAATTTGGTAATTTGATTTCAAAATTTATAAAAATGACCTTCTGTCGATACTTGGTGTGTCGATCTAGGACGATCGGATAGATCGGCTGGTGTCCAGGTCCTGTAGGCATTTAATCTTGGCCAAACGGCCCAGTTCGACAGATCAACTGTCGACTGCCGCCTATATTTTTCTATTTTGACAAATTAAATATTAAAAAACCCTAATTTTTTTATTAATATGTTATATATCCGTAATATTGTAGAATATTATGTGGAATTAAAGAAATTTGCACACTTTCACGTTCTCTATTTTGAAATGAGATTGCAATATCTATTTCGTAGGGAATCACACATCTGCAAACAAGTTCGTAAAATGTGGTATTGAAGTGTAAGTGCAAGATATTCAAATTATTAGTAGATAGTGAAGAGCAGGCAGATAAAGAGGTTCCAATGCATATAGCACAATACTTGAAGCTATTCGAAAGCAATCCAACAGAAACTAGGCGTAATAACTAGTTCAACAGATTACAAATGGTATACTGGTAGTACAGACAGGAAGGTCTTACTGATTTTTCTGTTGTCTTTCTTCCCTAGCGCGTCTGGCTTGTTTTCTTTCCTCTCTGTACATTTGCTCTTACTGCCTAAAGTATGCCATCTGTTGTCTATCCTCTTCACGCCATCTTACAGTCTTTGCTCGCTCGTCAGCTTTCCTTTTCTTTGTTTCGTACTCGGAGTGACTTTTCACCTCTGTGATCCAACCATTCTCGTATGTAGGTGATGCTACATCTACCCACCGACAGAATACGCATCTCCTTATATTTTGCTGCCATAACGGACATGAAGGTAAGTGTTACGTTAAAAAATAGTGCGAAAATAAGCTGTGATTTAGTTGTGATCCCATACCACGAAGTGGTCATATAGGTTGGGGCACACGAATTCTCTCATTCCCCTTGATTTCCCTCCGAGCAAAGTCCTTAGCATACAATGACTGCCACAGGCATACGTAGATCGTTGCTCTTACTCAGGGATTCCTAGAGGATTTGTCATCTAATCTAAACTAGCATGCTCCACCTTTAGCCGATGCTCTTCCTTTCTCCGCATGTACTCCTTCGTAGTCTCAGCTTGTTGTATAGGCCCTCCAGCGGATTGTTGCATTGAATCGTCGATCCATTGGATAAAACCACACTTCCTTGCATTATCCTACAAAACCAAATAACTGCAGTTACTTACACCAAAGTTAGTAATCAATGGACGGATGAAGTAATTTAATATTCTCATGCTAACCACAAAGTCATCCTCGATGGTAGGACATATGAAGTATCTTCTGCTAGCAGCTTGTCCTGATGTTGCGGTCATTACCTGGCAGCGGTCTCTGCAGTGACATTTGGGGCGTTGAAGCCACGGTGGCACTTCGATCGGATTGA
The DNA here is from genome assembly GCA_000418225.1 of Zizania latifolia. Classification (NCBI taxonomy): domain Eukaryota; kingdom Viridiplantae; phylum Streptophyta; class Magnoliopsida; order Poales; family Poaceae; genus Zizania; species Zizania latifolia. Next base: position 153,767 of record KE372319.1, read on the forward strand.
ATCTCCAATCACCTTGCTTGGACTGGGCACGATGCTCGCACTCCTTCTTCCTTGCAGCGTACTGTGTGTTTGTTTCGCTAGGAGAGAACCAACGTCCATCAAAGACTGGCTTCTCAGTATCCATCCACTCAATGAAGCCGCACCTCCTTCTGTCCGATTTCCTTTCGACGTTCGGGTACCACAACTCCTCCTCAACGTTAGGGCAAATAAAGTACCTCCTTCCACGAATGTCATGTCATTTTCCTGTCTCTAGTTGGCATCGATCCCCGCAATGGCACAAATGCCGATCGGTCCATGGAGGGATGAGACAAGTGAAAGGATCTCTCTTTTAGTCCAGATGTTGGGTCCCCCTAAGATTAGTAGAGGAGGAAGCCATCTAGCTACACGGAATAAGACATGATCATATTTTTAAGTAAAACACATCGTATCATAATGTAGAAGCAGAAGAAGAAACAATACGTAGAAGCAGAGATACTACCAAGTGCATAATGACATAGTACGACATATAGTAATAAATGGTTCGGTACAAATCGTTCGTCCCCACGATAACAACCGCATGCAATACTAAGCACCACGCCTATCCCGAGTGCATCTTAGTCGCTGGTCCGAGAAAGTAAACCTATTCAGCGAACGGTGCACCCTAGGCGGCCTAGCAGGCTGGTCCTCCGGCTATGTCGGTGGTGTTGGGTTATGGGGAGGCTACGCTAGCGCTTAATTTCAAAAAATTACCCCGTTAGCCTAGGAACCGTACGTGTAATAGGATCATGGATCGTTACCATGAACCACGAGACACGCTCGGGCAGTGGAAGTAGAGTCGATGAAGCGCGTCCTCAAGCTACTCCTCCGGGCTCCGTTCGTTCGTCAACGATCCGGCGATGAAGACGACACGATCCTACGATCCGACGATCTCCACGGGAAGAAGACGAGCACCACTATTAGAGCAGTGTCTCCACGGTATCCACACGTTCGGGGATAGGATCATCTCGCGTCGGTGTGCTAGCACCACTCACGAGATCCAGGGAGATCGATCACAACACTTGCAATCAAGGAGAGATGAGAGGTGGCGGCTAGGGTTCTCAACCAAGAGCAATAGCAGCAGCAACAACAACCTTTTCGCGCTAGCCCCTCCTCTCTTTATATAGTGCCCTGTCACGGGCCTTTAATCTGTATTAAAGCCCAATAGATCTAATCTGTTCGTCTGGACCGGAACTTCCGGTTCTAACTAGAACTTCCGAAAATAACCTTCTGTATCGAATTTATTTCAACCCGGAACTTCTGGTCTAACTAGAACTTTCGGTTCGTCCAGGCAGGCCCGGAACTTCTGGTCAAACCGGAACTTCCGGCTCCTCCAGAAAACCGAAACTGGGGCTGGCCCAAAACTTCTGGTCTAACTAGAACTTTCGGATGCACCAGAACCCAGAACTTCCGGCCCTCAGCCAGAACTTCAGGTTTCCCCAGAATTCTCTTGGGCACAATTCCATCAATCTCCCACTTGCACAAGAGCCAATTCTTGCAAGCTTTATAATCTAATCCCCTTAAGCGTGCGACCTGATAGGTTCATATGCAAACGGCCGCTACCTGGAAACCCTTTTCGAATCGTCGATCAATAGCGGTACCTAGCAGCACATATTGACCCCCGAAAGCATACAAAGTCAAAATCATACTTTCTGAACCTTGATATACTCATGCACCAATTCCTTTACCACACGACATCAGTCAAGCTCAAGGCGAGATTCGTGCCACCCTTGTTGATAGCTCGACACTTCACTCGATTAAATAGTGGATTCAATCATGATCAACTCTTTGATCATAGTGGCATGACCATGCACTTTCCAATCCGACTACCTCGAGGGGCCTAGAGATGTCTCTCCCATTATTTAGGAGGGGTAAATTCCATCTTGACTGCTCACATCCCACGACATGTTTCGTGACACACCCGAAAGCAACCTTTATAACTACCCTGTTACGGAATAGCGTTTGGAAGCCCCTAAGTGTGCTACTATACATTCTGGAATCAATGACGATCTCGGGTCTAAGGATTCTGCAGGTACACTATTTGAGATGACAACTGATGGCACTTTTAAAATAACAATCTCAGCAGTATCTCAAGGTGGGTCTACCCAACTCCATGTTCACTAACATGAGTCAACATCACTAATTTAACATCTCTATGTCTATGATCTGTAAAACTTGATCATCAATCAGACAGATGTGCTAATCTATAAATCATCACTGTCCCACATGAGGGATCATTTAGAATAACATCGTAACACAAAGAGTTTCACAAACAAGTCACATACTTATTGATCAATGTAAAAGATATTTATTTAAGGAACAAGATAACTAATTATCCAAACGTACATCAGCATAGACAAAATACTTTCTCTCACATACACTGAACTCACTCACGCAAGTATCTAATACCCATAGAGCTCAAGTGCGCCTCATGCTTGGGTTGTGAGAGAGGCTTCATCAACTGATCGGCTATGTTCAAATCTGTATGCACTTTACATATCTTCACATCACCTCTATCTATAATCTCACGGATCAGGTGATAACGTCGTAGTATGTGCTTGGACTTCTGATGCGACCTAGGCTCCTTGGCTTGCACAATGGCACCACTATTATCACAATAGAGGTCCACTAGACTGGACGCACTAAGGACAACACCTAGCTCAGAAACAAACTTTTTGATCCAAACTGTCTCCTTCGCATCTTCCAAAGCTGCAATATACTCGACCTCTGTTGTTGAATCTGCTACCGTTTCTTGCTTGGAACTCTTCTAACTCACTGCGCCTCCATTGAGGCAGAACATAAATCCAGACTATGATCGCGAATCATCATTGTCGGTTTGGAAGCTAGCGTTAGTGTAACCACTTACAACGAGCTCCTCCTCGCCTCCATAGACCAGGAATATCTCCTCAGTTCTTCTCAAGTACTTAAGGATACTCTTTACTACCGCCTAGTGACTTTCACCCGGATTTGATTGATATCTACTCGTAACACTTAGAGCATAAGAAACATCTAGGCGTGTACAAAGCATGGCATACATGATGGATCCGATTGCGGAGACGTACGGGATCGCACTTATCTTCTCCAGCTCATCAGGTGTCGAAGGACACTGACTCTTGCTGAGAGAAATACCATGTGACATTGGCAAAAAACCTTTCTTGAAATTCTGCATATTGAACCGTTTCAATACCTCGTCAATGTACATGCTTTGGCTTAATCCAATTAGTCTTCTCGACCTATCTCTATAGATCTTTATGCCTAAGATGTATGTTGCCTCTCTAAGATCTTTCATTGAGAAACTTTTTTCTCAACGAAGACTTGACAGCATCTAGCATAGGAATATCATTTCTGATCAATAATATGTCATCTACATATATGATTAGAAACACAAGTGAGCTCTCACTAGCCTTCTTGATGAAGCCAAACCCTTTGACTACCTCATCAAAACGAAGGTTCTAACTCCGAGAAGCATGCTTCAGCCCATAAATGGACCTTTGCAGCTTGCAAACTTTCCCAGCATTCTCTGGATCATCAAGACCTTTAGGCTGTGTCATGTATATATCCTCACTTAGGTTTCCATTAAGGAAAGCCGTCGTGACATCTATTTGCCATATCTCATAGTCATAAAATGCGGCAATTGCTAGGATGATCTGGATAGACTTTAGCATAGCGACGGGCAAAAACGTTTCATCATAATCAACACCTTTAATCTGCCTGAAACCTTTCGCCACCAATCGTGCCTTATAGATGTGAACATTTCCATCAACGTCTATCTTTTGTTTAAAAATCTATTTACACTCGATAGTTTTTACACCATCAGGTGGATCGACCAAGTTCCAAACTTGATTCTCTCGTATGGATTCTAACTTGGATTTTATGGCTCTAAGTCATTTCTCAGAGTCTGGTCCCATCACAGCTTCTGTATAGTTCTTAGGTTCATCATTGTCCAACAATAATACGTAGCACTGCCCAGTGGTTAAAAACGCAAACTGCTCGGGCGCACGACTCAACCTCTCCGACCGACGTGGGGCTGGTGTCTCGATAACAGGCTCTGCAACATCTTGCATGTCGAGTTGCGGTTTAGTAGGAGCTGAAACACTTTCTAGTGGTTCTCGAACCTCTTCGAGTCGCACTGTACTCCCACTAACCCCTTTCGAGAGAAACTCTTTCTCAAGAAAGACACCATTCCGAGCGACAAACACTTTGCCCTCTTCCCGATTATAGAAGTAATATCCTTTGGTTTCCCTAGGATACCCCACAAAGAAGCATTTATCAGATTTAGGAGTGAGCTTATCAAACGTCAAACGCTTTACGTAGGCCTCACAACCCCAGATCTTTAGAAAAAACAACCTAGGACACTTCCCAGTCCATATCTCATATGGTGTCCTCTCTATAGATTTAGATGGAACTCTGCTTAGTGTGAAAGCAACAATTTTTAAAGCGAATCTCTAGAAAGGCAATGGAAGATCAGTTTGACTCATCATCGACCGAACCATGTCTAACAAAGTTCGGTTCCTCCTCTCGGACACCCCATTCCACTGAGGTGTACCGGGTGGAGTCAGCTGTGGAACAATTCCACACTGCTTCAGATGATCATTAAACTCATGGCTCAAATATTCACCTCCACGATTCGATCGTAGAAATTTGATTGTCTTGCCTGTATGATTTTGTACCTCATTCTGGAACTCATTGAACTTTTCAAAGGATTTCGACTTATGCCTCATTAAGTAGATGTAACCATATCTACTAAAGTCGTCGGTAAAAGTTATGAAGTACTGGAAACCACCTCTGGCTGTAGAACTCATTGGTCTACATACATCAGTATGTACAATGGCCAATAGCTCGTTTGCCTCTCACTTTGACCAGTGAAAGGCGCCTTAGTCATCTTGCCAAGTAAACAGGACTCACATGTGTCAAACGATTCAAAATCAAATGACTCCAAAAGCCCATCTTTATGGAGCTTCTGCATGCACTTCTCATTTATATGACCCAAACGATAATGCCATACATATGTAAGATTTAAATCATTGAGTCGAGGTTTCTTTGTATTAATGTTATAGACACGTGTATCCTCAAAATTCAGAACATATAAGCCATTCAACAATGGTCAAACACCATAGAGCACACTGTTCGAAAATACCGAACAACACTTGTTCTTTATTATGAATTTAAAACCGTCTTTCTCTAAACATGACGAAGAGATAATGTTTCTGCTCAAGGCGGGAATAAAATAATAATTATTTAACTCTAAAACTAATCCTAAGGGTAGCGACAAAGAATAAACGCCAACGGCCAACGCGGCAACCTTTGCACCATTGCCGACACGAACATCCAATTCGCTTTGCGCACTTCCTAGTCCTTTTTAGCCCCTACAACAATTTGTAAGTGTGAATCATTGATCCGATATCAAATACCCATGAATCACTTAGACGAGTAGCAAGATAAATTTCAATAACATTTATACCTGAAGCGGAAGTCACACTTTCCTTCTTTTTCTTTTGCTCTTCCAAGTACAACTTATAATTCCTCCGCCAATGGCCAGGCTTATGGCAATGGTGGCAAGTGTCAAAGCTAGCAGGGTCCGACTTGGACTTTCCAGCCAAATTAGACTTAGAGCTCGAGATCGCATCTGAAGCTTTAGCCTTTCCCTTACGTTTTCTCTTCTTACTTTCCTTTTGAACCATCATCACATGACTAGGATTTTTCTTAAGGCTTTCCTCGGCTGTCTTGATTATCCCATGCAATTCAGCCAATATTTTCTTCATGTCATTCATATGATAATTCATGATAAATGCCTCTATAAACTTGTATCAGTCTATTACAACTAATAGCACTATACTAATTACATGAGCAGAAGCATCACATGTCGACGCGCAGGTCGTACAACATTTGAACAGCCTTGGGCTGTAATCAATCATGACACGCAGGCCATATTATTACAAGCAAGTATCATATACTTTGTAAGGCCATACCAGTCACAACATTCCCTGCAAAAATGAGTTCGCCGGAATCTAGACGTGATAGTACTGGACCCGGAAGTTCCGGCCATAAGGCCCAGAACTTCCGGTCAAAGGGCCTGGAACTTCCGACTTAGGGCCAGAACTTCCGAAATCAACCTTCTGTCTCGAATTTATTTTGGCCTAGAAGTTCCGAATCACACCCAGAACTTCCGAAAATAACCTTCTGTACGGAATTTATTTCTGTCTGAAACTTCTAGTCCAACCAGAACTTTTGGACCCAGAACTTCCGGTCCAACCAGAACTTCTGGACCCGGAACTTCTGGTCCAACCGGAACTTCTGAAAATAACATTCTGTATCAAAAATTATTTCGACCCGAAAATTTTGGTCTAACCGGAACTTCCGAAAATCCGACGACAAAAACAATAGATCCGATCTATTTTCATCACATATCACCTATATGTGATAGATCCAGATCGAACACTATGCATGTAGGCTCTGATACCACTGTTGGGTTATGGGGAGGCTACGCTAGCGCTTAATTTCAAAAATTTATCCCGTTAGTCCAGGAACCATGCATGTAATGGGATCATGGATCGTTAACTTGAACCATGAGACGCGCTCAGGCAGCGGAAGTAGAGTCGATGAAGCGCGTCCTCGAGCTACTCCTCTCGGCTCCATTCGTTCGTCGGCGATCCAGCGATGAAGATGACTCGATCCTATGATCCGACGATCTCCACGGAAAGAAGACGAGCACCACTATTGGAGCAATGCCTCCACGGTATCTACACGTCCCATCCACACGTTCGGGGACAGGATCACCTCGCGCTGGTATGCTAGCACCACTCACGAGATCTAGGGAGATCGATCACAACACTTACAATCGAAGAGAGAAGAGAGGTGGCGGCTAGGGTTCTCAACCAGGAGCAATAGCATCTGCAACAACAACCTTCTGTATCGAATTTAATATGTATTAAAGCCCAACAGATCTAATCTGTTCTCCTGGACCGAAACTTTTGGTTCTAACCGGAACTTCCGAAAATAACCTTATGTATCGAATTTATTTTGACCCGGAACTTCCGGTTCGTCCAGGCAGGCCTAGAACTTTCGGTCAAACCGGAACTTCCGGCTCCTCCAGAAAACCAAAACTGGGGCTGGCCTAGAACTTCCGGTCTAGCCGGAACTTCCAGATGCACCAGAACCTAGAACTTCCGGCCCTCAGCCAGAACTTCTAGTTTCCCCAAAAATCTCTTGGGCACAATTCCATCAGGTGGTGGGGCTCCCTGAAGCTGCGAAGGCCCGAACACCTCAACGGTGCCATGCTCCCAGGCATCGTAACCTGCTGAGTCGTACTAGCCTCTGGCACCAGAGTCTACCAGTACAGATGGACTATGATACGCGGGGTCCATGCCAGCTCACCAGTAGTGATACGGATACTGTACTATACAAACAACAAGTTATTTGTGACATATAGTAGATTATGATAAAAATCAGTATAAGACTGTATAATACTCATCAGGTGTCGCATGTGCTCCATATCCCAACGGCGGCGGTGCGGCATGTCCTGATGGGCCCACCGCCGACGATGGGACTGGACCATAGAAGTATTGGTGCGGCGGATACCAAACCTATGGTGGCTACATCAGAGGGGGTGCCAGCATCAGAGAGACTGGCTGTGGATAAGGTGGCTGAGGGGCAGCAGCACGAGGAGGTGGTCGTGTAGAGATGAGGCTAATAGAAGTGTCGAGCTCGTCGAGAGCCGCTCGCACTGCCGTACAGTCCAGCGGGTTGTGCACCACGCCAACCTCGCTGACCCACCGTTGAACGATCCCATCGATATAGTTCCGTGCATTCTACACGTGATCGGATTGCAAAAGAACAAGTCAAATAAATACGTAGTATTAATCATCGGGGATTAAACAATTTATGTACTTACTGACTCGTGCTGGGCAGTGGTCATCTGAGAAGAATATTCGTGCGTCACACTAGGAGCAGGTGGAGGACCAGCGCCCTGTCCTCTAACGAGATGAACCCGAGTGCGAACGGAGTACCATCGAAGGTAGTCATGGTACGTCGTAGGGTCGTACTCATCCTCCTCCTCGTCTAGGTCCTCCAGCGCACCCTCCCACCGCGTGACCCATGGCTGCATCCTAACCTCCCATGGGATGCCGCCAGGGACTCCCTTCCGCATGTTCCTGCAGCAAACATGTGTAAATTATGGTTTACAATGGTAGATAACAACAGAATATGATAACTAGTTCGTATGTACGTGTGCAGGAGCTCATCGGTCCACTTGGGCATGTATAGGACATGGGAAGTACTGCGCTCGCCCGAACTATCGATAGACACGATGGACAGCATATCTCTCGATCATGACGTCGAATTCATGATGAACGGCTCGAAGCTCGCAGGGAGCGACTAAACAATCATATCAGTGGTCAAATCTTTATCAAGTTTAGAGCCAAGCTTCTCTAGGTTCTCAACATAACCAATCATCTTGATCATATGAGGACTCACTGGACTACATTCCGCCAACCTCCACGCAAACAATGACTTTGAGACATTATACCTCTCAGTCCGTACTTGGTTCTCAAACATGCCCTTTAGCCCCATGATCATATTATAGGCATCCTTGTTCTCATATTGCTTCTGAAGCTCAGAAGACATGCATGCAAGCATGAGATAGCTGACATCAACTAAATCACTGGCTTGCTTCTCATAAGCCCGCCTTTCAGCAATTGGTGTATTATCCATTGGTTCATCAGGGTGGGGTTTCTCTAGAATGTAATCCTTATTCTCCTGTTTGAGAACTATTCTCAAATTAATGTACCAGTCTATAAAATTTGTTCCAGACAATTTCTCCCTTTCAAGGATAGGTCACAGATTAAAAACAGAAGTGTTCTTTGCAGTAGGTGCCATGATCTATAATAACAAAGCAAGGTTTAGTACTATGCTATGCTAATCTTCTATCAAATAAAAGATGTGTTACAATATGTAAAATAATCGCTTTCCCTTTAACGACACATTGTGGGATAAGATCCATATTCATCTAACTCCTAGTGAGCTTTGGCATCACTGCTAGAAGATTAGTGACATAAGTAAGCAACACTTTGCTAATCACATCTCTATGTGACTCTTGTTCGTTGGGATAGCATCCAATGCCCGACTCCCAACTCCATGCCCCAAAGCCCAAAACTATTTTGATAGCTTTGTTAAGCAAACCAATACTATGCATGTGGTGCTCGACATCCACCCTAACTGATCAAGATAAAAGATGGCACCCTGCTTTGGTAGACCCACCATCGATGATCGAGAACCTTAGTAGGTGCAGCTATTGGAAAGAGCATCAATACTTAATTTTCTGAATAAAACTATTCTAACATAGTAACGATGCCTACCGCACACAGAACATGAAAGAATAGTATGACGGGAATATAAGTAAACATCACAGGCAATTATATTAACTGTGACATAGTATGGTCCTCTCGCATGGTGATCTTCATCTCCATGGTTCCTGTCCATCGAGTCATCACGCTTTAGGCCTCCATAAACTTGTATCAGCCTATTACATCTAATAGCACTATACTAATTACATGAGCAGAAACATCACATGTCGACGCGCATGTCATACAATATTTGAACAGCCTTGGGCTGTAATCAACTATGACACGCATGCCATGTTATTACAAGCGAGTATCATATACTTTGCAAGGCCATACCAGTCACAACATTCTATGCAAAAACGAGTTAGGAGGAATCTAGACGTTACTGTACTGGACCCAGAAGTTCTAGCCAGAAGGCCCGGAACTTCCGGTCGAAGGGCCCGGAACTTCTGACTCAGGGCCGAAACTTCTGAAATCAACCTTCTGACTCAAATTTATTTTGGCCCGGAACTTCCGGGTCACACCCGGGACTTTCGAAACTAACCTTCTGTACGGAATTTATTTCTGTCCGGAACTTCTGGACCAACCGGAACTTTTGGACCCGGAACTTTCAGTCCAACCGAAACTTTCAAAAATAATATTCTATATCAAAAATTATTTCGGCTCGGAACTTCCGGTCCAACCGGAACTTCCAAAAATCCAACGACAAAAACAATATATCCAATCTATTTCCATCACATATCACCATATGTGATCGATCCAGATCGAACACTACGCACATAGGCTATGATACCATTGTTGGGTTATGGGGATGCTATGCTAGTGCTTAATTTCAAAAATTTACCCCGTTAGCCCAGGAAGCATGCATGTAATAGGATCATGGATCGTTACCTCAAGCCTCGAGATAGGCTCGGGCAGCGGAAGTAGAGTCGATGAAGTGCGTCCTCGAGCTACTCCTCTAGGCTCCGTTCGTTCATCAGCGATCCGACGATGAAGACGACGCGATCCTACGATCCGATGATCTCCACCGGAAGAAGACGAGCAGCACTATTGGAGTTGTGCCTCCACAGTATCCACACGTCCGGGGACAGGATCACCTCGCGTCGGCATGATAGCACCACTCACGAGATCCAGGGAGATCGATCACAACACTTGCAATCGAGGAGAGAAGAGAGGTCGTGGCTAGGGTTCTCAACCAGGAGCAATAGCAGCAGCAACAACAACAACATTTTCGTGCTAGCCCCTCCTCTCTTTATATAGTACCCTGTCATGGGTCTTTAATATGTATTAAAGCCCAACAGATCTAATCTGTTCGCCTGGACCAGAACTTCCAGTTCTAACCGGAACTTTCGAAAATAAACTTCTGTATCGAATTTATTTTGACCCAAAACTTTTGGTCTAACCGGAACTTCCGGTTCATCTAGGCAGGTCCAGAACTTCCGATCAAACCAGAACTTCCAGCTCCTCTAGAAAACCGAAACTGTGGCTGGCCCGGAACTTCCGGTCTAACCGAAACTTTTGGATGCTCTAGAAACCCGAAACTTCCGGCCTTCAGCCAGAACTTCCGGTTCCCCTAGAATTCTCTTGGGCACAATTCCATCAAGTATCAATCCACTTATTTAGCAAACAATAGCTAGCTACATTTAACTGTACATACTATATAGAAACAATGCAAAATATGAAATTACATAGATTTACATCATTAAGTTACTACGTGCACAAAGGCTATGTCCGAAGTACCAAAAAACATTCTGTAGCAATGTGTACAACAAATATAAATTATGTTGAAATACCTGAAATAGCAGTGGATGCAGTCACGGTCGGGTCTTACGTCAGCAGGCTAGCACGCGCAAGAAAGCTACACAAAATAAGGTATGTTAAAGTACCTCTAAATTATCCCTAAAGTACCTCTAAATTATCTCTAAAGTACCCCTAAATTATCGCTAAAGTATGTTTAAAGTACCTCTAAATTATCCCTAAAGTACCCCTTAATTATCTCTAAACTATGTTTAAAGTACCTCTAAATTATCTCTAAAGTACCCCTAAATTATTGCTAAAGTATGTTTAAAGTACCTCTAAATTATCTCTAAAGTACCCCTAAATTATCGTTAAAGTATGTTTAAAGTACCTCTAAATTATCTCTAAAGTACTCCTAAATTATCGCTAAAGTGTGTTTAAAGTACCTCTAAATTATCCCTAAAGTGCCCCTTAATTATCTCTAAACTATGTTTAAAGTATCTCTAAATTATCTCTAAAGTACTCCTAAATTATTGCTAAAGTATGTTTAAAGTACCTCTAAATTATCTCTAAAGTACCCCTAAATTATCTCTAAAGTTTGTTTAAAATACCTCTAAATTATCTCTAAACTATGTTAATACTCTTAAAGTACTATTAAACTACCCCTAAAATACTATAAAATTAGTCCTAAATTACCCCTAAAATACTACTAAACTACTCCTAAATTACTCCGAATCTACTCCTAAATTACCACGAATCTACTACTAAACTACCTACCCAACCTAAAGAAGAGAAGAGAGGAGAGGAGAGGGCATACCTGGAAGGCGAGGGCCAAAAGAGCTGTGGACGCGCGGTGTTGGGAGGGAGGCTTCGGCCCCCTTTATATAGGCAGCCTGTCGACAGTTGATCTGTCGATTCGACCTAGATCGGCAAATGGTCTGCCGATCTAGGCCGAATCGACCTAGATCGGCAGATCAAATGCTGACAGGACTTGGACACCAGCCGATCTAGGTCGATTGGCCTAGATCGGCATACCAAGTACTGACAGAAGGTCATTTTTGTAAATTTTGAAATCCACGTACCAAATTTAAAAATTTGAATAAAAATGTATTATTTAAAAAATTTCGAAATTAAAGGGTAACATGGTTACTAACGGCTCACAAAACTAGGGTAACATAATTTTTTAAGTTTTCATCTCATGTTCTAACCTTTCTAAAATATGTAGTTTTAAGATAATTTAGGTTATATTCGTAGTTTTGTGATATTACACTTAAATGTGTTATTTTATGATAGTTTTGTTAAAGTATATAGTTTTGCGGAATTTACTCAATTTTCTAAAAACTAAAAAAACAAAGACAATCTTGATATTTTTTCGATTTACTTATGCTTGTCCAATAATGATATTCTTGATATTATAAAACAATCAAATACAATGAATTGGCTGTAGGACCAAAACTAGCGACCAGAGTGGGGGTGAATGGACGCAAGATAAAATAGCGGAATCAAAATCAATTCCGAAAAACAGTAAGCACAAACCGGAAGTTCTGGTCACCGGAAGTTCCGATGGTTACCGGAAGTTCCGGTCACTGGAAGTTCCGGTCACCAGAAGTTCCGACTTAATTAAAACTGAAACCAGAAGGATCAAATCGAAAGTTCCGGGAATTACCAGAAGTTTCGGTTCAAAACCAATTTTCTCAAACTCTCCAAAAGAGATTGCCCAACATAGAAACAAGTGTCAACCAAAATACATCCATAAGTGCTGCGAGCGTTCTATGGAAAAAGAAATGCTCAAAGCACTCATGCACGACCAATCGAACACTTGGTGTGCGAATTCGTGGACAACCTCAACAAATCATACCATGCGAAGACACACAAGCAAAACAACAAACACTTGAAGTGCACTTGGATCACATAGACATTTCATCATGCATATGAAGTGCAGTTCAAAAATCAAGCGCTTGTACACATTTAATCAAACACATGGCATGCATCCCAAATCTGTCTTTGGCATTTAATCAAACAAGTGGTGTGCAAACAGAGATGGGTAGAGAAGCTATACAAAGAGCTCGCCGGAGAAGATTGCTGCTGTGCCATGCGTCGCTGTAGCCATCGCCGTCGCCGTTGTATCGCTCCGCAGCGTCGC
>KE372319.1:184405-201662 GCA_000418225.1 Zizania latifolia
GACTCCTTCAGCCCGGCAACCGCCCGTCCGTGTACCTGAGTCGCACCGACCGAGCCACGGCGAGTCACCTTCTCCTCGAAGTCCCTCTCTTCAGAGAACCCTTCAAGGTGCCCCTCTTTAGGGGACTTCCTTCTTTTTCTTCCATTGACAATCACTCATCATCCCCATGGTATTCACCATGGCTCCTCATTGGCACATGTATAATTAGATTAAGGTGAATGTTTCTAGTAGCAAAAGTATGGACATCATATTTAATAAAAATACATTTTTATTTATTTAAAACGATATTATGATATATCTTCTTTTATCCATAGTAATGCATGGGCATTTGGCTGGCATACCGAGCATGAGTTACGAATTTACCATTGCACACAATAACCTCAAATAGTTGTTCAATTAAGTTGGTGTACATGCACCAGTGCCATATTGGTATATCCAAAACCACGGACAGAGCCCATCGAGCTAAAGTGATGTCTTGGCAACTATGTTCACAAAAGTAATCGATGGTTAGTATCGCATATTAATCATACGTGTACCTTTAAGTGTAACCCCGTGCATCTCAATTCACAATAATGTAGGCATAATAAAAATAAATAAGTAATAAATCATTTTATTTTTCGCAAACCCAACCCGTTTCCAAAACATGCTACGCATGCTTAGTATAGATGGACGTGCACCCAAACATTCGAGCATAGCATGCAGCGGGCATGTTCAGGTCCGGGCGGATCAACAAAATCCCCGCGTGGCTAAGTTGCCCTGTCACTTGCAGTAGTGGGCGATGGCTGTCGTGCGTTGGATTCTAGCCACGCAGGGGAACAATACAAACGCCACGTGCACGCGGGCTCACATATGCGGAGATTGGTGCAAACCGACGACGGCCGCCATAGGCCTCACGTGAATCCACGGCTGCCACTGCCCCAAACGTGAGCAGCATCCGTTCGTGCACGGTCGATCCAAGGGTGTAGAAGGCCGGCCTCTGGCAGAGGGATAGCGAGGAATAAATCCTTGGATGTGCTTAGCCACTCTATATTTCAATTTTATATAACATCATAAATTTAAGGAAAAAATCCAAATCACACTACCCAAGTTTGTCCAATGTTTAAATAACCCTTGAAGAAAAAAGTGTTTAAAAATATCCAACGGTATTGTAAATAGGTGCAATTTTCACATTTGATTAACGATTTTGCAGACATGGCAAAAAGTAATCCGATTTTACTGACTGTGCAGCTAACATAGCGCTAGTGACATGGTCGATCAACGAAAAAGTCCAAACCATGCCCTCTAAGTTGCCTGGTGTTCGAATAATTTCCTGAAGAAAAAATATTTAAAAAGGCAAATATTGATTTGTCTTTAATTATTTTGCTGTTTTGTGATTCATGCAATATACGCTACTAGAGAAGTGGCCTTTTAAATTAAAATAAAATCTAAATTAGTTGCGGAGAATTTTAATTGAACTAAAATCTAGATTAGTTGTGGATAATTTCAATTAAAATAAAATCCAAATTAGTTGTGGAGATTTCAATCCAGATTAGTTGTGGAGATTTCAATTGAAATGAAATTCAACTTATGTCGTTGTGTACGAAACAACAGTATACCACGGGGGTACCCGCAGTACGGATTTGGTTAGGCTATGGGGAGGGCTATGGACGAATCTTGATGGTTATTTCTAACTAAGAGACAGGGGGGATTTTTAGACAGGCTCGGGTCTCCCGGAGGATAATAACCCTAATCCTGTGAGTGTTGAATGAGTTTTGGGGCATGAAGAGCCTTAAGCGTATGAAATCGTCTAGGAGAACCTCTGCCCTTCACAGGCTCCCTCCGATCTCTTTATATGAGAGGGATCGGGTGTTACAAATTTAGTTAATTTGCCCTATTAATGACCAATTATAAACGGTCAGTTCGTGGGTAATAACTCCAAGAGATAACAGCAATAATAAATGTATAACGTGGAGCTTAATGACGGCCTGGCTCTTTATGGTGACCATCCGAGTGCCTGTGGTCGGGAAAGCCTCCCGAGTGCTGGACTCGGGGAGCCTTTAGGTCCCCGACCGCTGGCTGTCTGGAGAATGTTGACCATTGACTGGTCGTCTTTAATGTTGAATCTGTTGACTCCTCCATTACTCGATCATCATAAAATCACTCGGGAGGTAACCCGGGATCATATTCCCGACAGCAGTCCCCGAGCTCTTTGCGGCGCGTAGATACAATTGAGTAGTCGAAAAGGGCTTCAGAACTTAGTCTTGATGAATTTTTCCCGATCGGTGCACTGCTCATGTGCACCTACCGGGTGCAGCCCCCGAGACTGGAGTTTCTTGAATAAAATAAGCTCCAGGATCAGAGAGTTTTTTTTAAATCCCACACATTCGGTGTATTGGCGTCCGATCAAACCGACTTGTGCATAGGGATAGATAGGCTCATCGAGTGGATTTTTGACGAAAAGGTGTCAGTTGGAGCAGTCCGGCACAATGCAGTACTTGTAGGCCTCCTTTGGCAAAAAGATGTCTACTGCCGCAGATTGGCGCCTATCAAAATCGACAGGTTCGACGGGACCCGCGCTAGCTCCAAGGCCGTCTCGCAGACGCGAGTTCAGTTTTAAAAACTGTATGCGTCGATTTGCTTTCTGCTACCAACCGTTGGATCTGTAATCATCAGTTAGATGGATGGGTTGAAAATATGTTGACCGACGTAGTTAATGCCGAAGATTGCTTTGAGACACGTCCCGAAACAATCACGGCGCATCGGGGGCCCGAACCGTCGCTCGGGAGGTTTATAAATAGCCCGAATGAGGGTGCTTCATCCTTCCGCACACTTCAAGCCCCCAGCCTTCATCTTCTTCCTTGAGCCCTGATTCACTGGCGCCTCGCAACCCTAATCACCACTGCGGTTGCATCATGTGCTACCGCAAGGCGAGGCAACTCTTCAACCTCAAGCCCATAGCGCCACCACTTTCCATTCCAATGGCGGCCCTTGACCTCAATGTTGAAGTTGACCGGTCGGCGGAGTTCCAGAAGTCGAGGGTGGAGAAGCGGGTGGTGTCGCTGTTGGAGAAGCAGGGCGAGCTCCCGCCGAGTGCGCTGTCGGTGTGGCGCTCCGCGGGCGGTGAAATGTTCCCGACCCCGAACACCCACGATGTCGTGGTGTTCAAGTCTTTCTTCTATCGCGGGTTCGGCTTGTCGGCCTACCCTTTCTTTCGTGGTATTCTTCATCATTACGACATCTCTCTCTGCAACCTCAACCCCAATTCCATTTTGCACATCACCATTTTCATCCACCTATGTGAAGCCTATCTTGACATTGATCCACATTTCAATCTTTTTCGCTATTATTTTTGTCTGAGGCCGAACACCAAGAAGAAGGTGGTCGGCGGCTGCGGATTGCAGCTGAGGGATGGGAAGGCAGCCGAGTACATCCCGGTGCCGCTCCCAACCTCCAACAAGGGCTGGCACTCGGCGTGGTTCTACGTCGCCAACCAGAAGCCAGCCCTTTCACCGGAGATCGACCGAGTGCCAATGCCAGCGCTCACCTGGTCCGACCGCTGTCAGCGGGAGGAGCAGGGCCAGGTGGATGAGCTGGTCAAGATGATTAAGAAGCTCCGAGCAGAGGGCTTATCGGGCGTCCACGTGGCGCTCATCTTCGTGTCCTGCGGGGTCCAGCCGCTGAAGCTGAGGACCCACCCAGCGTACGAGTACTCGGGTAGGGAGGACCTGACCAGGGAGTCAGCCGAGTGCTTGGCCTCGGACGAGATGAAGAAGAGGGTGAAGCTGATTTTCACCGATCGGCTTGGACTCAACCCCGACGCTTACCCCAAGGCCTTCGAACTCAGCCACCCTCGACCGCCGGTAAGAATGATCTTTTTGTTATTGATGATTTTAATAACATCACCTGCCAGGTGCTAAGTGTTAAAATGTGCTGGGTCAAGAGGCATATTGCTCTCTGCCGCCGCTGCCCAAGCAGCCTCGGGCAGTTGGGCAGAAGGATATCGACCCGCACGTCAGGCCAACCGGGGAGAAGAGGAAGGGTAAAGAGGTTTGCCCTCCCCCGGCGAAGAAGGCAAAAAAGACGGCGATGAAGACGGCGACGGTGAAGATGGCGACCCTCAATGTGCCGTCGTCTTTCGCTGGAGAGGCTGGTGCCGACTCGGAGACATCCGAGGCGGTGTCGGTGATTGACGGCGCTGCGGCGCCGTCTTCATCTGAATCGACACCACCACCACCACCACCTCCACCACCGCCACCGCCAGTAGGAGCAACTTCGGGTTCTGGGCAGTGAATGAAGAGGTTGGCATTCCGGAAGTCAGTGTAATAAGTTTTTCTGCCGTTGATTTGAATCAAATAATTAAACTTAATTCAAACTTAACTTTTTTGTTGTTTTGGTCAGCACTCCTCTGCCACTATCTGGGAACGGTGGGGCCAACCCTGATAGCGCCGATCCCCCAGCTATGGCCACCCCACCACCGACTTGGTGGTGTTTGTCGAGGCGACCGATCCGCCAGTGGCCGCAGTGAGTGGGGCGCAAGTGTCGGGCGCCCCAACACCAAGCAAGCTGAGCACTGCTGCACCTATTCCGGTGCAGCCGATCGTAGCGGCGCCGAGTGATGCCTCACCAGGCTTGATGCAGCCAACTGCAGTGGCGGCGAGTACCGTTGATCCATTGCGGTGGCGACGGACGTGGAGATGCCTCCGACGGCACCAGAGACAGCTGATCGCCCTGAGGCGACGCAACAGGAGGCTGACCCCGCCGAAGTCATGGTCGTGGAGATGCCACCACCTGTCGTCGGTGCGGCAGCCAGTGGCCCGACTGGAGCAGTCGAGAGGGGGGTGACCGAGTGCTACGAGGCACTTAGTCGGCTTGGCCGGGCGACCAGCGTAAGTCCTCCTACAAATGTTAGTTTTTTATACATAACTTAATATATGCATTTAGACTAACTTGTTTTGTCTTGTGCAGCACCTTATGAGCCAGCTGGTCAAGAGCACAGGGGCTAACTGTCCTGCTCCCATCCTAGACTTGGGGGCGTTAAACGCCCGAGTCCAGTAGCTGACTGGCCAGTTGGCGCAGAGGGATGCCGACTTGAGGAGGTCGGAGAGAGATAATGACATCCTCCGTAGTTAGCTTGAAATCCGTTCCTATGGTAAGTGTTTGATCACTTTTTGTCACCAGTACTGCTTATTGTGACTGTATTTGATCAGTGCTTGTGTAACAGAATGGTTGGTGGTGGAGGAACGGTTTAAGACAGCCACTGGTTTGGCGAACCGATCGGTCGCTTCAGCCAAAATGGCTTTGACCGAGAGGGATGAATCTATTGCCAGGGCGTCGCAGGCGGAGGCCAAGATCACCGAGCTGGAAAAAAAGCTCAAGGAATTCGAAGTGGCCACTGCCAAGTAGTTCGGTGAGTACAAAAGTACGGATCACCGGCTTAGACTTTTTCTTTGTCATTCTTGATGAAGTTTTCTCTAAAACAATGTTATGCTTGCAGAGCTTCATCGGCGGGTGAACGCTCAGTTTGCCGACCTCGAGCTACGTTTGAGCAACACTCAGGCGCAGCGAGACCACTACCGGGCTGGTGCAGAGACGCTCATCAAGATGATTGATAGCAAACCGGCCAGCACCGTGTGGTCGGTGGAGCAGTTCATAGAGCGGCTCCAGGGGTCGGTGACACGTCTACGGGAGCAAGCCCGGGACTTCGTTCGGTCGGCGGCTACGCACGCGCTTGGGATTGTCCGAGCGCTATATCCGACAGCGCGTATGGACTACATCCAAGCGGGGTGGCCGGCGACCGTTGAAGAGTCCGACGTGGAGCGTATCTACTCGGAGGTGGAGGAGATGGTCAATGTCCTTGTCGTGGACTTGGAAACTTATCCGGCTGAACCTATCGAGTAGGAGAAATATTGTAGAAGAAAAACAATTGTATATATACTTTTTGTGCAATGAAACAATGCTTTTCTCTTTATAAATGTGTTCTATGCCGACCATTTGTGGTTAGTTTCTGACTGTATCCTATAGCTTAGGCCCATAGCGCAGGGAAACTTGAGCCACATGCACGCTGTTTGGAACCATAGGCGTCACATGTAGTCATAAAATAACACTTAAAAGTAATCAGGTGAATCATAGAACAAAAGGCCAAGCCCCCGAGCAGGCGAAAGGACAATTTAACCCGGCCAGAGCCGATCATGGACTCAAAGTTAAAGTGATAAAACTTCAAAAGCTCGAGGGTCGGGCAAAGAAGAAAGAAAGAAGGAGAGAGGAAAAAATCGAACGTCTTTATTAATCCAAAACAAGGACTTAGCTTATTGCATCAAGGGTAAAAACGCTGAAGATGTTCAATATTCCAGGAGTTTGCGATCCGCTGACCATCTTCACGCATTAAGTGATATGAACCTAGTCGGGTGACCTCGGAGATAATGTACGGTCCCTCCCACGGAGCCGATAGCTTGTGGGCGCCGACTGCAGATTTTACTCGGCGAAGGACTAGATCTCCGACTTGAAAAGACCGACCACGCACATTTCGGTCATGGTACATTCGCAAAACTTGCTGGTACCGATCGGATTGTGTTGCTGCAACTAAGCGAGCTTTTTCGAGACTGTCAATATCTTCTTCTCTTGTCTGCTCGGCTGAACCTTCTTCATGGTGCTGAATCTTAGGGGACTCGTGTAGCATGTCCACTGGTAAAATGGCCTCCGATCCGTATACAAGGAAAAAGGGAGTCTGACCAGTGGCTCGGCTAGGCTGAGTGCGAAGGCCCCAAAGAACAGCTGACAATTCTTTCATCCACTGACTGCCATACTTATTGAGGAAATCAAAAATTCCGGCTTTTAATCATTGGAGTATCATGCCATTGGCTCGCTCAACTTGACCATTTGTTCTTGGATGTGCAACAGAAGCGTACTTGACTTCAATACACCGATCTTCACAGAATTCCCAAAAGTCGTTGCTAGTAAATTGGGTCCCAAAATCTGTAATAATCTGATGAGGAACGCCATAACGGTATACTATGTCTTGGATGAACTTTGCGGCTTTCTTGGCTGTGCTTGTCCTTAAAGGCATGACTTCTATCCACTTGGTGAATTTGTCAATGGCAATAAAAAGATAATCATAACCCTAGGGGCCTTTGAAAAAAGGTCCGACCATATCAAGCCCCCAACATGCAAACGGCCATGAAAATAGGATGGTTTGGAGAGCTTGAGCAAGGAGATGATGCTGCTTGGCAAAAAATTAACAACCCCGACAGCTACGGACTAGGAGCTTGGCATCTTCATTAGCAGTTGGCCAATAAAATCTCGACCTGAAGGCTTTACCGACTAGTGTCCGGGCGTCAGCATGATTTCCACAAATGCCCGAGTGTATCTCTTTGAGGATTTCAGACCCTTCTGATTTGCTGATACACTTTATGAGCACTCGGCTCGAGGCAGCCCTTTTATATAACTCTGATCCCACCACAACATATTGTTTGCTCCTCTTGGAAAGGCGAATTGCTGCATCTTTATCTTCAGGAGCTTTGGCAGTGAGAATGAAATCAATAATTGGTTGTCGGTGATAACCAATACGGATGGAGCTTATTCGGCTTCAGAAGATTGAACTTCATCAACTTGAATTGATGGCTTCGGGAGCTCTTGGAGAAAAACACCACTCGGCATAAGGGCTCTTGATGAGCCAAGCTTAGCCAAGAAGTCAGCAGCCGAATTATCGTCCCTAGGGACGTGATGAAACTCGAGCCCACTAAACTTGCCTTCTAGCTTACGGATTTCCTTACAGTAAGCATCCATCTTCTCGTTGGTGCAGGACGAATCCTTTTTAACTTGGCTGATAACCAACTTGGAATCTTTATATACCATTAATCTTTGAACCCCAAAGAAAATGGCGATACTCAAGCCATTATGGAGTGCTTCATACTCGGCTGCATTGTTAGACGCCATAAATAATAACTAAAGAGCATACTTTAGTCTTTCATCTTGAGGGGATATAAGAAGAATTCTCGCTCCCGCCCCATCAATGCTGGGCGAGCCGTCGAAATACATAGTCCAGCGCTCTTGAAACTCAGCCGTCGGTGGGAGTTGAATCTCAGTCCACTCGGCAATGAAGTCAGCGAGGGATTGGGACTTGATGGCCGTGCGGGGCTTGAAATCGAGGGTATATTCACCCAATTCGATGGCCCACTTCACGATCCGACCAGTTGCGTCCCTGTTTCGGAGAATATCGTCGAGTGGAAATTCAGTGATAGCCTCCACCGAATGAGCCTAAAAATAATGCTTGAGCTTCCTGGCGGTGATGAGGATGGCGTACAGGAGCTTCTGAACCTGAGGGTACCGAACTTTGGATGGCCCGAGTACGTCAGATATGAAATATACCGGCCTTTGAACCTGATAGGCGTGCCCCTCCTCCGGACGCTCAATGACCATGGCGGTGCTGACCACGTGGGTCGTGGCGGTGATGTAGAGGAGCAGTGTTTTACCAGAGATCAGCGAAAGCTTGGTCGGCCTCTGGCATCCATATGAAATCATCTTCTTTTTTCAGCAACTTGAAGAAAGGCATCCCGCGCTCGCCAAGTTAGGAGATAAATCGCCCGAGCGATGTCATGCAACCAGTGAGACGCTGAATGTGCTTGACGCTGCTGGGCTTAGCCATATTCAATATTGCAGAAATCTTCTCTAAATTTGCTTCAATTCCCCGACTGCTGACGATGAAACCAAGCAGTTTTCCAGTCGGCACCCCAAATACGCACTTGTCCGGGTTGAGCCTCCATCGGAATTTGCAGAGGTTGTTTACAGTCTGTTGGAGGTCAGGAATTAAATCTTCTAGCCTTTTGGATTTGATCATGACATCATCCACATAAGCTTCAACGCTGTGGCTGATCTGATCAGCCAGGCAGCGCTGAATAGCATGATGGTATGTAGCCCCGCATTCTTCAGTCCAAAAGGCATTGAAATGTAGCAATATGCACTGAATGGGTGATGAATGATGTCTTCTCTTGATCTTCTTCCTTCAGGCTGATATGATGATATCCCGAGTAGCAATCCAGGAAGTAGAGAAGTGTACTGCCAGCCATGGAATCAACGACTTGGTCGATGCGTGGCAGTGGGAAGTGATCTTTAAGGCATCTTTTGTTGAGATCAGTATAGTCAATGCACATTCTCCATTTTCCATTTTTCTTTTTTATAAGGACTGGGTTAGCTACCCAGTTGGGATGATACATCTCTTTTATGAACCCTGTCGCTAGTAGGCAGGTAACTTCTTCTTTGATGACCTCTTTACGCTCCTAGACAAAATGGCGTATCTTCTGCTTGACCGACTTGGCGGTCGGGTATACATGGAGTTCATGCTCGATCAGCTCCCGAGGTACGCCCGGCATATCAGAGAGTTGCCAGGTGAATACGTCGATGTTGGCGCGGAGGAAGTTGACTGGCGCGCTTTCCTATTTAGGATCTAGCGCTATCCCAATCAGTGCCGTCTTGGAGGGATCGGCATCCGAGAGCTGAATACTTTTGTACTCAGCCGGCGAGGACGCTAAACCCGATGTCGATGGCGTGTTGGTTGGGATCTCCATGCTCGTGGTCGACGTCGTCTTGGCCGCCTAAATAGTCTCCTCCATTCAGATAGAAATGTCCGTGGCCGCACCCAATGCGAGGCTATCTTTCTCGCACGCGTGCGAAGTGGCAATATCACCCTTTATTGAAAAGGCCCCGCCCGGTCCTGAAATCTTGAGGACCAAGTAGGCGTAGTGGGGTACCGCCATGAATTTGGCGAAAGATGGCCGCCCGAGCACAGCGTGGTAGGCAGTCTCGAAGTCGGCGACATAAAACTTGATGTGCTCGGTTCTGTAGTTGTTCCGAGTGCCGAACATCACCGACAGAGTGAGCATGACGAGTAGAATGGAGGCCTTCCCTAGGACAATCCCGTAGAAAGGTGTGTCCGTCTTTTGAAGTGCGGACTCATCGATGCCGAGCGTAGCCAGGGTCTATTTGAATAGGACATCGAGGCCGATGTAACCGTCGATCAAGACCCTCGCCTTGAGGATGACCAGATCGACGACCAGTGGGAATCATCCCGGCTTGGGGACGTCCGTCCACTGATCATCTCTGCTGAAGGTGATCAGGATCTCCGACCACCGTAGGCATTCGGTTAGTGTGGTGCTGATGGCGTTGAAGTGGTAGGCCAACAACTTCTGTTGGCGCTTGGATTCGGCAGCGATTGCGCCCCTGAAGATCATAGAGACCGTCCGAGCGGGCTCCTGGAAATCATTTTCCGCTGGGGATGCCTCGGCGTCTTTATCGTCCTCTTTGGACTTCTTCTTTTTATCATCCCGACGACGCTTGTCTTGCCGGAGGGTTTTCTTCCGCCTCTTTCACCATCTGGTTCTGCAACTGGTAATACCGGCGGGTGGTGTAGTTGCTGTTAGGGTGAATAATGCAGGGTTTATCCAATATCTCCTGCAATGTCGAGTTCTTCCGACCCTGGAATCGAGAATTTTTATCAGCGACCATAATCTCCTTGCCCTTTCGCTTCCTACTCTTGTTCCGAGAGGAGGACTCGGGCTTGTCGCGGTCATCACATGAGGGCGAACGGCGATGATCCCTGTTCTTCTTCTTGTCCTTGCCGTATTCTTGAGTGTTCGGGTGCATCTGCTCCCGCTCAGCGTCTTCGACGTTGGCAAATTGTTCGGCGACGGTGATCATCTCACCTGGATCGGTTGGCTCATTCATCACCAGATGGCATAAGAACTCCGAAGGCTTATGCAAGCCATCTTGAAAGATGGACATGACATCGACGTCGGAGATGCTGGCGACGGTGTTCCGACGCTTAGAGAAGCGACAGATGTAATCCCGAAGGGACTCTCCGTCCTTTTGGCGTATCTAGCACAGGTCATGCCGTGAGATCAGCCTTTGCCAGGTTCCTTGATAATTGGCGATAAAGACATCGCACAACTCACTCCAGGAGTTGATTGAGTTCTCTAGGAGTCTGGCCAGCCAACTGATGGCGGCCGTGGACAGCATGACGGGGAGGTAGTTGACCATGACATCTTAGTCCCCTCCAGCTGCGCAAATGGCCGTGTAGTACAGCCGTAGCCACTAGGAGGGGTCGGTCTTTTCATCGTATGGCATGACTCCCGTTGGATAGAAGTGACAAGGCCACACTATTCAACATAGGCGCTCGAAAAAGGCTAGGAAGCCGTCGTGGTGTGAGATGTCAGTGTCAGACCGGTTAACCCCTGGCATACCGTGACTCTGGTCGTATTGCTCACGACAACAGAGCTTGCTGCGCTCGCGCTCACTGCGGCGACGAGAAATGGTGTTGTGTGCGTCGCGCGCTTCATTGATGATGGTTCGGGTGTCGCCCGAATAAGAGCTCCCACATCGCTCGCTTAGATGCGAGCATGTGGTCATCTGGATGGTCAGGAATGTAAGCGATGATCCAGAGACCGTGACCTTAGAGGTGGGGCCATGTCAACAATTTGAGCAGCGGCCACCTGGGTCATAGCCCGAGCCCTTTGGAGCTCGGGCGAATTGGGAAGGGCGGCTAGCATCCTCTCGATGGCGATCAGGTTCGCAGTCGACGTACGGTACACAGCATGGCCTTCAAAGTCCATCGTGTATCGGTCCTGCGCGCCATGTCACGAAGTCCCAGGTGCTGCACGGGCCCTTATGCGGCGGTCTGATCGGGCGGGGTTCCTCCTTTGGCGATCACGCCAGTGAGTACTGGACTCAGCGGCATCGGAGGGCGCGTCATCGAAGACAGCCCCCATCATCATCATGATGATGTTTGGAGATGGCGCCAGTTTGACCAGAGCGGTCGGCTGGCGAGGTCGCTTTGAAGCAACCCTGGTGAATTGGCCCCGTTGGACTGTACGCACGCCTACATTGGCAAAGATGATGAAATCGGCGGGCGAGTCGGCAGTGACTTGTGGGTGAGCCCTGGGTGGAGCTGGATGCTCGGATGCCCGGGGAGCTGAGGGGGGTGACCTGAGCGGAGCAGATTGCTAGGGCGCTCGAGGGACAGATGGGCGCACAGCTGGAGTGCGTGAAACCTTCGCCCTCATTTGGGCGGTGGTGGTCAGAACCAGTTGGCGCATACAATCACCAATGAAAGTCAGGCTCCCGAAGGTGATCCTGGCACCGGCAGGAACCTAGGTGTTGACTTTGCAAACAACAGCCATCAAATCAATCAAAAACATAGACTGAGCCCCCTACCTGGCGCGCCAACTATCGTTATATACGAAACAACAGTATACCGCGGGGATACCCGCAGTACGGATTTGGTTAGGCGATGGGGAGTGCTGTGGATGAATCTTGATGGTTATCTCTAACTAAGAGACGGGGAAGATTTTTAGACAGGTTCGGGTCTCCCGGAGGATAATAACCCTAATCATGTATGTGTTAAATGTGCTTTGGGACATGAAGAGCCTTAAGCATATGAAATCATCTAGGAGAACCTCTGCCCTTTACAGGCTCCCTCCGATCCCTTTGTATGAGAGGGATCGGGGGTTATAAATTGTAGTTAATTTGTCCCATTAATGACCAATTATAAGGATAAACGGTCAGTTCGTGGGTAATAACTCCAAGAGATAACAGCAATAATAACTGTACAACGTGGAGCTTAATGACGGCCTGGCTCTTGATAGTGACCATCCGAGTGCCTGTGGTCGGGAAAGCTTCCCGAGTGCTGGACTCGGGAAGCCTTCAGGTCCCTGACCGCTGGCTGTCTGGGGAATGTTGACCGTTGACTGGTCATCTTTAATGTTGAGTCTGTTGACCCCTCCTTTACTCGATCATCATAAAACCACTTGGGAGGTAACCTGGGATCATATTCCCAACAACTTAGTTGTGAAGAATTTTAATTAAAATGAAATTCAAATTAGTTGTGAATAATTGCAATTTAAATGAAATGCACATTAGTTGTGAATGATTTCAAGTGAAATGAAATTCAAATTAGATGTGAAGAATTTTAAGTGAAATGAAATTCAAATTAGTTGTGAAGAATTTTAATTGAAATTAAATACAGATTAGTTGTGGAGAATTTCAATTGAAATAAATTCAAAATCGTTGTGAAGAATGTCGAGTGAAATTAAATACAGATTATATGCAAATATGTGTTTTTTTCCAGAATCATGTATCTTTAGTGCCGGTGTTATTTATAGACCGGTACTAAAGGTATCTCTAGTATCGGGTTGTAAACAAAATTGGTACTAAAGATTCCAAATCATTTCTTCACTAATACACGCTGAGCCGCGCGCGCTGATGGATGATGGAATTTCTTCGTTCTGTCCTGAGGCGACAGTTCATTTCCCGCGACAACCATACTACTTTTTTCCCCGGAGTCTCTTGATCGCACTAACCGCTACGTTAAAATCTCCGGTCACAACCCATACCTTTCGTACTAGCACACTAGCAGTCCTCAGCCCCCTTCTTCCTACTAGACTGTCGGCGGAGAGATCGACGCACGCGGTGACCATGGCGCTGAATTGGTGCAACGTGCTCCTGTTTGATATCACCGTGGAGATCGCCAGGCACATCGCTGAGACCTCTGAAGCACCGTTTGCTGACCTCCAGAGGCAGCGCCAGGTGTGCTGGACCGTGCGCTACGCATGCCGCGATCGCGCTGTCAGGAGGAGGTTTGCCCTTGCGCATGAGGGTCCCTAGATGTCTTGGCGTGACTATGCTTGGTATCGATGTCTGTTGTTTGCTTTGGCTGACGTGGGCCACACGGAGGCATGCTTCATAGTGGGTATGTATCTGGCCTTCGGTGTAGCGCTACCATCGCTGGGTTCCAAAATGCTGCATACGTCCGCTGAAACTGAACACAAGATGGTAGCCTATTTGCTCGTCCTCATCGAGTACATGCACGAGGAAACCACAACCGAGCTCATGTTGCGGCTCATAAGGTTGGTAGAAGGCGAGGCGGTAGACAGGGTGGCTTCCATCGGTGGCGTGCACAGGAGGATCACTAATGAGCACTGCTGACATCTTCGTGAACACGTGGTGGACAGGGTCTATCGGGCAGTAGGCGGGTGGTGGGATCCGAAACCCAGCACAACAATGATGCCACACTTCTGCATGACCGGCGCCAGCGGCTACGGTGACTACAAAAACCCTTGGCTTCAGAAGTTGCTCTCCTTCTACAGCGAGGAATGCAGAATCGGGCACGAGTACCATCTGTTCTTCTCACCTCTATCAGCACTGCCCTATTATGGTCAAATGGCTGTAATTAAGTAGCTATTATATAGTTTGAACTTTTGTATTAGCCACTGTTTAAATAAAGTGGAGCAATATTTAACTTAATAAAGTCTGTTGATTCTGTGAAATGTAGTGTGATCATCATAAGTGAAATTTAAGTTCATTTTACAAAATTTAGTTCAAAAAAGGAAATTCAAAAACTTTATACGGTGTGACGATCACTACAGTCGCTCGTGTCTGTAATGAGGTTTCGTGCACGTCTCTCCTCAGAACCTCAGTTGAACTTTAGCACCGGTTCTAGTACTAATAATAGAGCAGTTGGCCAAATTATGGTGTGTGTCTCCTTGTTATCTGTGCCTATACAAATTTAGTACCGGTTTATAATGTCAACCGACACTAAAAGGCAAAAGTTTCACGCGTGTGTCTCTTCAGGACCTGAGTCCGTCACATTTTAGTACCGATTTGTCTTCATAAGCGATATTAAATACACTACTATATAAGGAGGGACATGTACTATGTTGCTTCATGTACTACTTTCTTTCCTTCTTCTTTGCCGACTTACCGTCTGTTGTTCTTCCGCTTCAGTAAGTCTGCTTTCGTCTTGTTCATATTGTGCATCTTTAGCACTACATTTTATTTGTCTTACGTTTTCTTTCTATGTTCAGTTATGTCACCTCTCTCCACATTGTCTTCGTGGTCATGGATGTCCGAGGAGGACTTCTCGATGACCATGAATGACTCGTACATTGCGTGGGTCATACAGGTCCAGGAGGATTTGGAGGATACTAGAGTTCTCCAGGCTGAAGACGACGCTATCTGGGCTAGGAACTTGACGGAGCAAGACTTCGGCCGTTCGTACGCTGGTGCTGCTAGCACCGACGCAATGCCGAATGACTCCATCGATAGCGCTCCTCGGCAGGACAGCGGCGGTAGCGGCAGCAATGATGGCGGCAGCGACAACGGTGCAGTGGCAGCTCGGCATGGGGCAGCGGCAACGGCAGCAGTGACGTCTAAAGTGGCGGGTCGGTTTGGGCAGCGACGACACTAGTAGTATATAGTATACATTATATATATATGTATGTAATAGCTATGTAGATATATGTCTCTGATCCGTAATATATATGTACAAATATATACATATATATGTAAATATACCCTATATATATAAAGTAATAACCTTTATATTGTGCTCTCTTCTTTTGTCGTGTGAAATGAAACAAAAAATTGCGTACGATGCAAATTAAACGAAAAAACAACGTAAATTAAATTAAAATTTACCGGTCTACACCAGACAGAAAAAATAAATTATACTTTACCAGTTATCTATCAATAAACGAGAATTTAGCGTAAATAATTAAAATTAAAATGATGTTAATCTTTACTAGTTAACTAAGATCACAGTAGACAACAATTAAAAAAACTATGTATTTAGTACCAGCTGAGAAATCAAGCTGGCACTAAAGTTATGGATTTTAGTACCGGCTGTGCGTCTCAGCCGGTACTAATGCATGAAGAATTAGTTCTAGTTGGGTTCCCCACCCAGGACTAGATGAGTGTATTAGTGCTGGTTGAATAACCGGTACTAATGTGTCACCCCTTTAGTCCTGGATGGACAGTACCGGATCGAAAATTAGGTCCAAAGGGGGATTTACAACCAGTACTAATAGCGTGTTCTGTAGTATTGATACTTTTACATATATCAATTTCAACAGGATAGAATATACAGGCCATAGTCCGATCATTTTTCACAGTTAAATTATCACAGAATTCATGAAAAAACATGGGTGATGAGATTTTTAGTATTTTATATGCACTGTATTACAGCCGGTAAATACATTATAAATGTAGCAATAATATGTCATAACATTATAAAATATCTTAAATCAACGACTAAATTTGAAATCTAAAAAAACTTATATAAAAAGTTTAAATATGAAAGAGCTTACACTTTTTTCATAATATATATATCTTACCACTTTAGTTTACCAACACCAAATAACTAATCAGCAAGACTGTCTTGTGTCTTTTGGTCTTGTGGAGCCTAGAGTGGTTTCTACCTTGCCTTCTAGAGGGAGGGAAATGGATAGATGGTGGCCACACCAGCACACCAGCTAGATCCAAGCAAGCAGGCAACAGGCGAGGGCGGCCTGATAAGGACATCACTCCTATAGATACACATGACGTCTCTTAAGTTGCTATGCAAGGTTTAATCCTTAGAGCTCGAGCACGACAATTAAATCTGTAGGTGAACTCGTTCTTAAGTACATCTTTATGTAATTTTGAAAATATATTGCTACCTAATAATGATATTATTATTAGGAACCATGGAGAAGACTAAGAAGTACATGGAGATAAGTAAAGAGGTGGTGAAGAACTAGCAAGAACATCCAAGTCAGATTGGAAGTCTAACTGTCACAGCCTAAAATTTTAAAATATAAAAGTATTAAAAGATGTGAATAAAATGAAAAGGAAAAAGAATTTTTAGTAAAAGAAAAATAAAATAGAATTTTTCCTAAAGAAAAAGAAAGGATTTTTGAGTATTAAAATTTGTTAAAGAAATTTTTGTAAATAAAATGTTGCTGATTTTTTTTGCAAAAGTCTTTAATAATGTAAAGAATTTTTCTAAAATTTTTCTAAGTCAAAAATATAATTTTCTGAATTTTTGGAGGCATTTTCTAAAAGAAAAAGAATTAAAACAAAAAAAAATATTTCTTTCCCTCCGTTCTGGGCCGACTCCCGCCGGCCCATTCGCGCGCGCCCCACTTTGGCCCAGTAGCCACGCCGGGCCGGCCCAACCGTCCCCACAGGCCTGCTCCCGCGTGCAGCCACTAACAGGTGGCCCCACCTGTCATCCCCAACCTCCCGCCCGCATCGCCCGTGCCCGAGCGCCATCGCCACGCAATCCGTCGTCGTGCAATCCACCGCCGCTGAGCCCGTGGGAACAATCCGAGCCCGCCGTTCGCTCCACCGTAACCCGCCAGCCTTTTCCCCCAGGAAATCGGGCCCAGCCCATCGTTGGAACTGCCTCTACCACATCCCCCACCAATGGCCGCCTCCGACTTCACCACGCCGCCGTCTCCGCGTCGGACCCCCC
>KE372319.1:206310-225722 GCA_000418225.1 Zizania latifolia
GTGGTGCTAAGGCTGGTTCAAAGGAGCACTTCATAGCTACTCAAGTATTTACCAAGAAGGCTGAAAGAGAGATGTTCATGACATTAGATACACCTGAAGAATGGTTTGAGTGGCTCAAGATGAAGTATGAGTGGACCACTAGGAATGACATATTTAAATAGTAACATGTATAATTGTATCTTTTTTCATGACTAGTGCTTATTAATATGCATTGTGACTTTAACTAGTTGTTGATGCGTGTACTCTTAATTAATGCAATTGTTGGAACCATATTTGTAGCTTATGATATAATTTTCTTCTAGATGTGCTCTTACAAATTTATATTTACTATTATACATATGTCCTCATCTGAAAATGATAGTCATGGAAGTGACTCAGAGGATGATGATTTGTATTCTATGAGGATTATGCAACTATAGATTCAAAATCCAAACAACCTTTTTCCTACTGCATGCCTTATGAATAATTATTACTTTAACTACCTTCACAAGAATGAGGTAAGGGCTTCAGAACTATTTGGATTTGCTCGGCTGATGGAAACGTTAAACACTCCAGGTGAGAGTCACAGGATGTTTAGGATGGATGCATATCTTTTTTACAGCTTGCATGACCTACTACTGACTAAGTATGGATTTACATCCTCCATTCACATGAGCTCTATGGAATCTCTTGGTATATTTCTATTAATATGTGGTCATTGTTGGTCAAACACGCTGTTTAGAATGAGTTTAAGCATTCTGGAGAGACAATCAGCAGAAAAT
Organism: Zizania latifolia; assembly: GCA_000418225.1. Lineage (NCBI taxonomy): Eukaryota > Viridiplantae > Streptophyta > Magnoliopsida > Poales > Poaceae > Zizania > Zizania latifolia. The sequence goes on from KE372319.1 coordinate 207,072, forward strand.
TTTCTGAGGTTCTGGATTGTGTGGTGGCAATGTCCAAGGATTATATACGACCTAAGGACCGTAATTTCTCTACTGTACATACTAGGATTAGTGGTGATCAAAGGATGTGGCCACACTTTAAAGATTGCATTGGAGCCATTGATGGTAGTCACATTAATGCAACACCGGAGGCTAGAGATTTTATTAGATATATTAGCAGATTAGGTAAACCAACACAAAATATGATGGCAGTTGTTGATTTCGATATGCGTTTCATATATGCATCTATTGGTCAACCGAGGTCTATGCATGACACTAGTGTGCTCTACCATGCAATTAAAGTTGATAAAAACACCTTTCCACATCCTCCTGAGGGTAATTACTCATTTCATATCTTCATATTTATTTCATTCAAGATATGTACTCACAATCCAATTCTATATGATAGGAAAATACTATGTTGTTGATGCTGGATACCCAAACAGACCAGGCTACTTAGCACCATACAAAGGTCAATGGTACCATGTTCCAGCTTGGAGGAGTGGTCCTGCTCCTAGTGGTGAGCAGTAGGTGTTCAACCATTTGCACTCAAGTATCCGTAATATTGTCGAGCGCACGTTTGGTGTATGGAATATGAAATAGAGAATTCTTCTTAATATGCCAAGCTATCCAATGATCAAACAAAAGATGATTGTTGCGGCCACCATGGTTCTCCATAATTATATCCGTGAGAATCATGCACTTGATGAGGATTTCCATTTATGTGATCAGGACCCAAATTATGTGCCCACCATACCTACAAGATATAAAAAGTATGCCCCTTCTCAAAATGCATCGGATGTGTCTACCACACATCCCAATGATAGTGACATGGATAAATTTCATGATGATGTCTAGAGGATGATGTCTTCCATTTATTGGTGTCTTTTGTTCTTATTTGGACAATTTAGTTCTAACATGCATGCTATGTTCGTGTAAAATGGATTGCTACTATTAAATGTGAGCTAACTCGTATGCTCTCTACTATTTATATCGGTCATCTACGATGTTAAAAAAAATAGTTATTTATGCAATGCACATTTACTAATCCGTAGTTTTCATTGATATATATTACGTACATACATAAAAATGAGTAGAAGACAACAAATATGTCAAGTATACCTAAAGACATTTAAGGGTAAAAGGGACAATTCCAACGCAATCCTCACTCTCCAGAATCAGGAATCTGCTAAGCTTGCCAAACGATTTCACAAACAGAATCAATTCTACCAGAAAATCACTTCTACCACAGAATCACTCCTACTAGAGAATCAGGAGACTAGAGAGCTCTACCAAACAGGGCCTTAGTGTCCCTATGTACCTTTAGTACGTTGTGTTAGGCATTTGTTTTACTTAGACTAAATGCTTGTTAGCTTTGCTTGTCTGTAGTGTGTGGTTTGTATCGGCCCTCTGTGATACATCTGCACTTAGGAGTTTCTTCTAGAGTCTAATAAAAATATTAACGAATTTTAGATCAGTACAAGATGTTTTTCTCTTTTCTCTTTTCTCATTCTAAATTTTGCCTATCCCCTCTTTCATTTGCTCTCTTCAGCAAGATGGTTCAGACTCGTCGCATCAATTCTTAGGAAGAAATGGATGAAGCTAGTGGAGCAAACAATGGACAGCCTTAGTAGCAGCATCAGCCCCATCTCCCGCCTCCAATGCCAAAGAACCCTATCTTGGCACAAGTGCTTGCCAACCAGAACTAGCTCATGGCTATGTTGATGACCCAAATGAATGCTCAGCAGCATGCCCCACCTGCTCAACCCTTGCCTGCACCTGTCCTAATTCAGAACAAGTTGTCAGAGTTTCTCCGTGTGAGGCTGTCTATTTTCTCTAGCACCACAAACCCGGTGAAGGCTAGCGACTGGCTATTCACTATTGAGAAGAAGCTAGAAGTTCTGCAATGCACTGATCAGGAGAAGGTTTCTTTTGCTTCCCACTAACTTCAAGGTCCAGCAGGAGAGTGGTGGAGTCACTTTAAGGAAAATAGAGTTGATGGAACAGAGATTATTTGGGCAGATTTTTTAGCTGGTTTCAGGAAGACCCATGTTCCTGATGGACTAGTGGCTCTAAAGAAGCGGGAATTTCATGCCATTAAGCAAGGGAATTGTTCTGTCACTGAATATCTGCATGAGTTTAATCACTTAGCTCGTTGCATCCCTAAGATGTGAAGTCAGATGATGAACGTCAAGAGAAGTTCCCTGGTGGTCTGAATGATGAACTGGCCGTTCATCTGATTTCTTGAAATTATGTTGATTTTCAGAAGTTGGTTAATAAGTCGATTCGTCAAGAGGATCAACATAATAAAATATAATCCAAGAAGCATAGGATGGTACAGAACCAACAGTCCAACAATCAGAAGTCATGTTTTATGATGGTGCCACAGCAATAGTAGTCAGGAGGATCCAATGCTCAGGCTAATCGCCCTCGTCAGTTCTATGCTGCTAGTAGGAGTGGAAACACTAGTGGTGTACCCCAAGCTTATCGCTCCAATGTGCCTCGCACTGCTTCAGTCATCGATGCTAATTAAGTCCCTATGAAGGACAAGAGTGGAAAGCTAGTTGTGTGCTTCAATTGCTACAAGCCTGGTCATTGTTCTGATAAGTGCCCGGAGCCCAAATGTTATAATAGAGCTATAGCAGCCCCAGCCCAACCCCTGTCGGTCAAGTCAAGGCAAGAGTGAATCACGTGATAGCAGAAGAAGCTCAAGCTGCCCCTGATATAGTATTGGGTATGTTCCCTGTTAACTCAATACTTGCAAAAGTACTTTTTAATTCCGGTGCAACTCATTCTTTCATATCAAAAAGTTTTATAGAAAAATATGGAATGGATGTAGAACCCCTCCCCCATTCATTAGTGATCTATACCCCTGGTCACCAGATGCCTACCTCAATTTTTAGTCCTCTGGAAACTATTGAGATCTTTGATGTCCCTTTTCTAGCCAACCTAATCTTGATAGAATCTAAAGACCTAGATGTCATTTTGGGAATAGATTGGTTAGTGAAACATGAATGTGAGATTAAGTGTGCGACTAGAGAAGTCACCATAACCAATCACCTTGGCTAAACCATTCCTTTTCATAATCCAAACTAGTCAGGTTTGAAGATCATGTTGAATGAGGTCAAGAATTAAGAAATACCTACGGCGCAAGAGTATCCTGATGTTTTTTCGGAAGAGTTGCCGGGTATGCCACCCAAAAGTGATATTGAGTTCAGAATTGATCTAGTTCCCGGTACAGCCCCAATTCATAAGAGACCATATCGGATGGCCCCGAATGAGTTAGCTAAAGTAAAGAGGCAAGTGAAGGAATTGTTGGAAAAAAGATACATTCGTCCAAGTACTTTGCCTTAGGGAGCTCCAGTTGTCTTCGTAGAGAAGAAGGACAAGTCTAAGAGAATGTGTGTGGATTATGGAGCCTTGAATGAGGTGATAATCAAGAATAAATACCCTCTTCCTCACATTGATGATTTGTTTGATCAGTTGTAAGGAACCTCAGTTTTCTCCAAGATAGATCTTTATTCAGGGTACCATCAGTTGAGAATTCAGGAAGAAGATATCCCTAAGACAACTTTTACGACCCGCTATGGATTGTTTGAGTATCTGGTAATGCCATTTGAATTGACTAATGCCCCTGCTTTCTTCATAAACCTGATGAATAGTGTATTTATGGAATATCTAGATAACCTTGTGGTGGTGTTCATTGAAGATATTCTTATCTATTCCAAGACGAAGGAAGATCATGCAGCGCATTTATACTTAGCCTTACAGAAGTTGAGAGAATATCAGTTATATACGAAGTTAAGTAAGTTTGAGTTTTGGTTGAAGGAAGTGAAGTTTATGGGTCATATTATTTCTTCCACTGAAGTTGCCGTTGATCCAAGTATAGTTGAAGTCGTTACTGATTGGGTACAGCCCTAGAACACTACAGAGATCCGAAGTTTTCTAGAACTTGCGGGTTATTACTATCGGTTCATTGAGAATTTCTCCAAGATAGCCAAGCCTATGACCAAGTTGTTACTGAAGGATGAGAAATTTGTTTGGACACCCGAGTGTGAGAAAAGTTTTATAGAGTTGAAAAAGAGATTGGTATCAGCCCCAGTGCTAATTCTGCCAGATCCTAAAGAAGATTTTCAAGTATATTGTGATGCATCTCGTCAGGGTTTAGGATGTGTGTTGATGCAAGAAGAAAAAGTGGTTGCTTATGCTTCTTGGCAATTAAGACCCCATGAGTTGAATTATCCGATCCATGATTTAGAAATGGCCTCAGTGGTCCATGCTCTTAAGATATGGCGTCATTATCTCATTGGAAACCATACAGAAGTCTTTACGGACCATAAGAGTTTGAAGTATATCTTTACCCATCCAGATTTAAACCTCCGGCAAAGAAGATGGCTCGAGTTAGTCAAGGATTATGATGTCAGTATTCAGTATCATCCTGGCAAAGCTAATGTGGTAGGAGATGCTCTTAGTCGCAAGACCTATGGGAATGCTATTTTAATTGAGGAAGTATCTTTGGGATTGCTACAAGAGTTTGAAAAGTTGAGTTTGAGTGTTGTGCCGAGTGGATTTTTAGCAGTGTTAGAAGCTCAACCTTCGCTGTTAAATCAAATTCGGAAAGCTCAAGTGAATGATCCATATATCCTTGAGGTTAAGGAAAGTATGAAGGAAAGAAAAGCTCGTGAGTTCATTGAGGATAAGCAAGGTATCTTATGGCACGGAAGTCATATCTACGTACCTGATAAGAAGGAGTTGAAGGTTCTCATACTTCGTGAAGCCTATGAGACCCAGTACTCTATCCATCTTGGGACTACTAAGATGTATCAAGACCTTCGAGAGAAGTTTTGGTGGCCCAGTATACGCTGTGAGATAGTACAGTTTGTAGCTCTATGTGATGTGTGCCAGAGAATAAAAGCAGAACATCAGAGATCTACAGGGTTACTCCAACCTTTGAGAGTGCCTGAGTGAAAGTGGGAAAAAATCGGAATGAACTTTATGTTGGGTTATGGGGACGCTACGCTAGCGCTTAATTTCAAAAATTTACCTCGTTAGCCCAGGAACCATGCGTGTAATGGGATCATGGATCGTTACCTCAAGCTTCAAGACGTGCTCGGGCAGCGGAAGTAGAGTCGATAAAGCGCGTCCTCGAGCTACTCCTCCCAGCTCCGTTCTTTAGTCGGCGATCTGGCGATGAAGACGACGCGATCCTACGATCTGGCAATCTCCACGGGAAGAAGACGAGCACCACTGTTGGAGTAGTGCCTCCACGGTGTCCACACGTCCGAGGACAGGATCACCTCGCATCGGCGTGCTAGCACCACTCGCGAGATCTAGAGAGATCGATCACAACAGTTGAAATCAAGGAGAGAAGAGAGGTGGCGGCTAGAGTTCTCAACCAGGAGCAACAGCAGCAGCGGCAACAACCTTTTTTGTGCTAGCCCCTCCTCTCTTTATATAGTGCCCTGTCACGGGCCTTTAATCTATATTAAAGCCTAACAGATCTAATCTGTTCGCTTGGACTGGAACTTCCGGTTCTGACTGGAACTTCTAAAAATAACCTTCTGTATTGAATTTATTTCGACCTGGAACTTCTAATTTAACCGGAACTTCTAGTTTGTCCAGACAGGCCCGAAACTTCCGGTCCAACCGGAACTTCTGGCTCCTCCAGAAACCAAAACTGGGGCTGGCCCAGAACTTTCGATCTAACCAGAACTTCCGGATGCTCCAGAACCCAGAACTTTTGGCCTTCAGCCAGAACTTTCGGTTCCCCTAGAATTCTCTTGGGCACAATTCCATCAATCTCCCACTTGCACAAGAGCTAATTCTTGCAAGCTTTAAAAATCTAATCCCCTTAAGTGTGCGACCCAATAGGTTCATATGCAAACGGCTGCTACCCAGAAACCATTTCTGAATCGCTGATCAATATCGGTACCTAGCAGTACATATTGACTCTCAAAAGCATACAAAGTCAAAATCATACTTTCTGAACCTTGATATACTCACGCACCAATCCCTTTACCTCACGACATCAGTCAAGCTCAAGACGAGATTCGTGCCACCCTTGCTGATAGCTCGACACTTCACTTGATCAAGTAGTGGATTCAATCATGATCAACTCTTTGATCATAGTGGCATGGCAATGCACTTTCTAATCCGACTACCTCGAGGGGCCTAGAGACGTCTCTCCCGTTATTTAGGAGGGGTAAATTATATCTTGACCGCTCACATCCCACGACATATTTCGTGACACACCCGAAAGCAACATTTATAACTACCCTGTTACGGAATAGCGTTTAGAAGCCCCTAAGTGTGCTACTACACATTCTAGAATCAATGACGATCTCAGGTCTAAGGATTCTGCAGGTACACCATTTGAGATGACAACTGATGACACTTCTTAAAATAACAATCTCAGCGAATCCCTAGAAAGACAATGGAAGATCAGTTTGACTCATCATCGACCGGACCATGTCCAATAAAGTTCGGTTCCTCCGCTCGGACACCCCATTCCACCGAGGTGTATCGGGTGGAGTCAGCTGTGGAACAATTCCACACTGCTTCAGATGATCATTAAACTCATGGCTCAAATATTCACCTCCATGATCCGATCATAGAAATTTGATTGTCTTGCCTGTATGATTTTGTTCCTCATTCTAGAACTCCTTGAACTTTTCAAAGGATTCCGACTTATGCCTCATTAAGTAGATGTAACCATATCTACTAAAGTCGTCGGTAAAAGTTATGAAGTACTGGAAACCACCTCTGGCTGTAGAACTCATTGGTCCACATACATCAGTATGTACAATGGCCAATAGCTCGTTTGCCTCTCACTTTGACCAGTGAAATGCGCCTTAGTCATCTTGCCAAGTAAACAAGACTCACATGTGTCAAACGATTCAAAATCAAATGACTCCAAAAGCCCATCTTTATGGAGCTTCTGCATGCACTTCTCATTTATATGACCCAAACGATAATGCCATACATATATAGGATTTAAATCATTGAGTCGAGGTTTCTTTGTATTAATATTATAGACACGTGTATCCTCAAGATTCAGAACATATAAGCCATTTAACAATGGTCGTACAACATTTGAATAGCCTTGGGCTGTAATCAACCATGACACGCAGGCCACATCATTACAAGCGAGTATCGAGGGGGGAAGAGAGGTGACGGCTAGAGTTCTCAACGAGTTGCAACAGCAGCGGCGGCAACAACCTTTTTCGTGCTAGCCCTCCTCTCTTTATATAGTGCCCTGTCATGGGCCTTTAATATGTATTAAAGCCCAACAGATCTAATCTGTTCGTCTGGACCAGAACTTTCAGTTCTGACCAGAACTTCTGAAAATAACCTTCTGTATCGAATTTATTTCGACCCAGAACTTTCGGTCTAACCAAAACTTCCAGTTCGTCCAGGCAAGCCCAGAACTTCTGGTCCAACCGGAACTTCCGGCTCCTCCAGAAACCGAAACTGGTGCTGGCCCGGTACTTCCGGTCTAACTGAAACTTCTGGATGCTCCAAAACCCAGAACTTTCGGCCCTCAGCCAGAACTTTCGGTTCCCTCATAATTCTCTTGGGCACAATTCCATCACTTTATAACAGGATTACCTAAAACAACCTCAGGGTATGATTCTATTTGGGTTATTATTGATAAGGTTAACAAAAGTGGCTCACTTTATACCAGTCAAGACAATCTATCATAGTAGTCAGTTGGTGGAGCTATACATGGCTAGAATTGTTTGCTTGCACAGAGTTCCTAAAAGGATAGTGTCAAATAGAGGAAGTTAGTTTACTTCTAAGTTTTGGCAGAAGCTGCAAGAAGAGTTGGGTACCCATCTAAATTTCAGTACAGCTTATCACTCCTAAACCGATGGTCAAATAGAAAGAGTGAATTAGATTTTGAAGGATATGTTCAGAGCTTGTGCTCTAGATTTTAGAGGACCATGGGATAAGAACCTGCCCTATGCCGAGTTTTCTTATAATAACAGTTATCAAGCTAGTCTTCAGATGTCTCCGTTTGAAGCTTTGTATGGAAGAAAGTGCAGAACGCTATTGTTTTGGGATCGAGTCGGTGAGAATCAAGTCTTTGGCACGGATATCATGAGGGAAGCTAAAAGCAAAGTAAAGATTACTCAAGACCGTTTAACGGTTTCTCAGTCTAGGCAGAAGAGTTATGCCGATAATCATTGTCGAGACCTCAGATTTGAAGAAGGAGATTTCGTATAACTCAGAGTTACCCTTTTTCATGGAGTTCGTCGTTTTCAGACCAAGGGAAAATTGGCACCGTATTTTGTGGGACCATACAGGATAACAAGTCGAAGAGAAGTCGCCTATGAGTTGGACTTACCCCCATCCATGGCAGACATCCACAATGTGTTCCATGTGTCCTAATTGAAGAAGTGTCTACGTGTCCCCTCTGAAGTTGCGAATGTCGAACAGATAGAACTTCAGGAAGATTTGACGTATGTGGAAAAGCATGTTCGTATTCTGGAAGTCAGCGAGAGAAGAATCCAAAGCAAGGTTGTGAAGTTTTGCAAGGTTCAGTGGAGCAATCATTCGAAAGAGGAAGCCACTTGAGGGCGTGAAGATGAATTGAGAGCCAACCACCTGCATCTTTTTCCAAGCGCTTCTGAATCTTGGGGTCGAGATTCTGTTTAAGGGGGTAGGTTTATCACAGCCTAAAATTTTCAAAATATAAAATTATTAAAAGCGGTGAATAAAATGATAAGGAAAAAGAATTTTCAGGAAAAGAAAAATAAAATAGAATTTTTCCTAAAGAAAAAGAAAGGATTTTTAAGTATTAAAATTTGAGAAAGAAATTTTTGTAAATAAAATGCTGCTGAAATTTTTTGCAAAAGTCTCTAAAATGTAAAGAATTTTTCAGAACTTTTTCTGAGTCAAAAATATAGTTTTCTAAATTTTTGGAGGCATTTTCTAAAAGAAAATGAATTAAAATAAAAAAATTTATTTCTTTCCCTCCGTTCTGGGCGACTTCTGTCGGCCCATTCCCGCGCGCCACGCTTTAGCCCAGCAATCGCGCTGCGCCGGCCCAGCCGCCCCCGAAGGCCTGCTCCCGCGCGCAGCCACTGACAGGTGAGCCTCACCTGTCATCCCCAACCTCCTGCCCACATCGCCCGTGACTGAGCGCCGCCACCGCTCAATCCACCACCGTCGAGCCCCTGGGCCCAATCCGAGCCCACCGTTCGCTCCACCGTGCCCCACTGGCCTTTTCCCCTAGGAAATCAGGCCTGGCCCGTCGCCGAAACTGCCTCCGTCGCATCCCCCGCCAACGGCCTCTTCTGACTTCACCGCGCCTCCGCCTTCGCATTGGACTCCCCTACCAGCCGCTATAAAAAGCACCCCCGAGGCCTCCTCCACATTTTCCAAACCATAGCCACTGCTCTAGCCCGCTCCTCCACCGTCCCCGCGTGCGCCCGTCGCTCCGCCGCTCGCCGTCGCCTCCAGCCGCCATTCCCGACCAATTCCGTGGCCATCGGACCCCACCATCGTCGTCAGTTGCTTCACCATCGCTCGTCGGTCCTCGGCCTCACCTCTGCCGTCGCCGTCGACCACTGGAAGACCCTCGCCGCGGTCAACCCGAGAGCCCCGCTGCCCGAACCTCGTCGCCGCTTATCGCCGTTTGCACCGATGAGTTCACCGTGGTTCCCTAATCTCGTTCCACCCCTCGCCGCCAGTCGCCGGGCCACCTCCCACCGGTGACCATCGGTCCCCGTGCACCGTCATCGCCGTTTCCACGTGCGCGCTGATGTGGCCACCACGTGGCTACCGTGTCAGCGCCACGTCCGCTGCCCCGCCCACGTGTATGCCACGTGTGCGCCACATGGCACACCCGGTCAGCGCACGCCCACAGCCCCCTGCTGATGCCATAATTCCTTTTTTTCTTTAGAAAAATAATTCAGTATTGTGTCATAAATCCTTTTTATTTTCTGAAATTAACATAATAGGGTTTAAACTTCAAAAATTCATATCTAATTCATCCGAACTCTAAATTTAACCATTAAAATTGCAGAATTTTTCTAAAATTGAGATCTACCCTTTAAAAATATGTTCATATACAGAATGTTTGCTTTACTATACTGTTTTAATTTAATATTATTTACTTGTACTGTTGTTTAGTCTCCGAAGAACTCATGGCTCAAATATTCACCTCCACGATCCGATCGTAGAAATTTGATTGTCTTGCCAGTATGATTTTGTACTTCATTCTGGAACTCTTTAAACTTTTCAAAGGATTCTGACTTATGCCTCATTAAGTAAATATAACCAAATCTACTAAAGTCATCGGTAAAAGTTATGAAGTACTGAAAACCACATCTAGCTGTAGAACTCATTGGTCCACATACATCAGTATGTACAATGGCCAATATCTCATTTGCCCTCTCACTTTGACCAGTAAAAGGGGTCTTAGTCATTTTGCCAAGTAAATAAGACTCACATGTATCAAATGATTCAAAATCAAAAGACTCCAAAAGTCCATCTCTATGAAGCTTTTGGATGCGCTTCTCATTTATATGACCCAAACGATAATGCCAGACATAGGTAGGATTCAAATCATTTAGTCGAGGTTTCTTGGTATTAATGTTATAAACGTGTGTATCCTCAAGATTCAGAATATACAAGCCATTCACCAATGGACAAACACCATACAACGTACCATTCGAAAATAACAAACAACAGTGTTCTTTATTACGAATTTAAAACCGTCTTCCTCTAAACATGACGAATAGATAATGTTTCTGCCCAAGGCGTGAATAAAATAACAATTATTTAACTCCAAAACTAATCTTGAGGGTAGCGATAAAGATAGACGCCGACGGCCAACGCAGCAACTTTTGCACCATTGCCGACGCGAACATCTAATTCGCCTCTTGCACACTTCCTTATCCTATTCAGCCCCTGCAACGATTTGCAAGTGTGAATCATTGATCCGGTATCAAATACCCACGAATCACTTGGACGAGTAGCAAAGTAAATTTCAATAACATTTATACCTGTAGCGGAAGTCACACTTCTCTTCTTTTTCTTTTGTTCCTCCAAGTACAACTTGCAATTCCTCCACCAATGGCCAGGCTTATGGCAGTGGTGGCAAGTGTCAGAAGCAGCGGCTCCCGGTTTTGACTTTCCAGCTGAGTTAGACTTGGAGCTCGAGATCACATCTGGAGCTTTAGCCTTACCCTTTTACTTCCTCTTTTTATTCTCCTTCTGAACCATCATCACACGACTAGAATTTTTCATGAGGCTGTCCTCGGCCGTCTTAAGCATGCCATGTAACTGAGCCAATGTTTTCTTCATGCCATTCATATAAAAATTCATAATAAATGGCTCAAAGCTCGCAGGGAGCGACTAAAGTATCACATCTATGGCCAAGTCATCATCAAGCTTAGAGCCAAGTTTCTACAAGTTCTCTACGTAACCAATCATCTCGATCACATGAGGACTCACGGGACTGCCATCTGCCAACCTGCACCCAAATAAAGACTTAGAGACATTATATCTCTCGGTCCTCGCCTGGTTCTCAAACATGCCCTTCAGCCCAACGATCATATCGTAGGCGTCTCTGTCCTCATATTGCTTCTGAAGCTCAGAGGACATGCAAGCAAGCATGAGACAGCTGACATCCACTGAATCACTGGCGTGCTTCTCATAAGCCCGCCTCTCAACCAGTGGCGTATCATCCTTCGGTTCATCAGGGTAGGGTTTCTCTAGAATGTAATCTTTATTTTCTTGTTTGAGAACAATTCTCAGATTCCTGTACCAGTCTATAAAATTTATTCTAAACAATTTCTCCCTTTCAAGGATAGGTCACAGATTAAAAATGGAAGTGTTCTTTGCAGTAGGTGCCATGATCTACAACAACAATATAAGGTTCAGCACTATGCTATGTTAATCTTCTATCAAATAAAAGATATACCATAATATGTAAAATGATCGTTTTCCCTCTAACGACACATTGTGGGACAAGATCCATATTCAACTAACTCCTAGTGAGCTTTGGCATCACTACTAGAAGATTAGTGACATAGGTAAGCAATACCTTGCTAATCACATCCTATGTGACTCTTGTTGTTGGGGTGACATCCAATGCCCGATACCCAACTCCATGCCCCAAAGCCCAAAACCGTTTTGATAGCTTTGTTAAGTCAACCAATACTATGCATGTGGTGTCCGACACCACCCTAACTGATTGAGATAAAAGATGGCACCCTGCTTTGGCAGACCCACCATACAATGATCACAACCTTAGTAGATGCAGCTATTGGAAAGAGCATCAATACTTAATTTTCTGAGGGAAAACTATTCTATCAGGGTGACGATGCTTACCGCACACACAACATGAAAGAATAATATGACAGGAACATAAGTAACATCACAGGCAATCATATTGACTGTGACTGAGTACGGCCCCTTTACATGGTGATCTCCATCTCCATAGTTCCTGTCCATCGGGTCATCACGCTTCAGGCCTCCATCAACCTGTATCAGCCTATTACATCTAATAGCACTATACTAGTTACATGAGCAGAAGCATCACATGTTGACGCGCAGGTCGTACAACATTTGAACAGCCTTGGGCTGCAATCAACCATGACGTGCAGGCCATGTTATTACAAGCGAGTATCATATACTTTGCAAGGCCATACCAGTCACAACATTCTCTGCAAAAACAAGTTAGACGGAGACTATGCACAACTGAAAACAGACCCGAAACTTTTGGCTCAGCTAGAACTTTCGGTCGAAGGGACCGGAACTTCCGACTCAGGGCCGAAACTTCCAAAATCAACCTTCTAACTCGAATTTATTTTTGGTCCGGAAGTTCCGAGTCACACCCGGAACTTCCAAAAATAACCTTCTATATGGAATTTATTTCTGTCCGGAACTTTCGGTCCAACCGGAACTTTCGGACCCAGAACTTCTGAGTCATACCTAGAACTTCTGAAAATAACATTCTGTATCGAAAATTATTTCGGCCCAGAACTTCCGGTCCAACCGAAACTTTCAAAAATCCGACGACAAAAACAATAGATCCAATCTATTTCCATCACATATCACCATATGTGATCGATCCAGATCGAACACTACGCACGTAGGCTCTGATACCACTGTTGGGTTATGGGGAGGCTACGGTAGCGCTTAATTTCAAAAATTTACCCCGTTAGCCTAGGAACCAGGCGTGTAATGGGATCATGGATCGTTACCTTGAGCCTCGAGACACGCTCGGGCAACGGAAGTAGAGTCGATGAAGCGCGTCCTCGATCTGCTTCTCACAGCTCCGTCCGTTCGTCGGCGGCAAAGTCGGCATAATCCGACGTTCTCCAAGGAAGAAGAACAGCACCGATGCAGCAACGGTGCCTCTACAGTATCCACACATACAGGGACGGGATCACCTTGCGCCAGCGTGCTAGCACCACTCGCGAGATCTAGAAAATCAATCACAACACTTGTGATCGTGGAGAGAAGAGAGGTAGCGGCTAGGGTTAGGGTGAAGCAGCAATGACTAGCAGCCTTTTCGTGCTTGCCCCACCTCTCTTTATATAGTGCCCCATCGTGGGCCTTTAATCTGCATTAAAGCCCAACAGATCTAATCCGTTCGCGTGGCCCGGAACTTCTAGCTATAGCCGGAACTTTCGGCCACCGGAACTTCTAGATTCCATCCGGAACTTTTGAAATAGACTTGTATCAAATTAATTCTCAACTCAGAACTTCCGGTTCGTCCAGAACCTGGAACTTTCGGCTCCAGCCGAAACTTCTGGTTCATCCAGAAAATCGAACACTAGGACTGACTCGAAACTTCTGGTCCTACCAGAACTTTCGGATGCTCTAGAACCCAGAACTTCCGGCTACAGCCGGAACTTTCGGTTCTCCCAGAATTTTCTTGGGCACAATTCCATCACATATCACAACTCTTTTCTAAGGTATCATGGTGGTATTGAGGCGTATGGTAACATGTTGTAGGACTGTGTCTTATTGGTAAAGTTGTGCACCTCTGATCAGAATAAAACTATTCGAATAGCCGTGCTCACGGTTAAGGGCGGCAATGCAAGGTCACTCGTGATTAGTCTCACTGTTATTTAATCAACCTGATTTTACTTTCTGTTCAACCTGGTTAGCTCTAGTTTAGAGTGGTTTGGTTGGGTTTTGGGTCTGATGACTCTGGGTAGGAGTTGTTTAGTGAATTGATTAATACTGCTTTTAATGTTTCAACTTAATTAAAACTACTCTTTAAATTCTATCTCTTTTTAATGTTGTTTTTATGCAAACAAACCCTATTATACCATCCTTTGTATCCCCTGTGCATTATAACTGTTCCGCTTGGATGGCTTGCTGAGTATTTAAAATACTCACCCTTGCATTCTCCCACCACTAGAGAAAGAGTTCGTCAGCGAAGATGAATGTGGTGCCTTTTGAGCCCGGCCTAGTCAAGTCTGCCTGTGGACTGAAGTCACCACTGCGTCAATAAAGTTATTTAGGAGTTATTTATAATTGTCATTAATGTTTTGAGGTTCCAATACCACATCTATAATAAGTACTTTATTTATTTCGTCGTGAACAATTATGCTTTCGATGTCTAATAAATTGTCTATTATGTAACTCGGCTGATTCCTAAACAAGTGTACTTTTCACACAATAAATCACAAGGAAATGGTTAGAATTTTCGGGTGTGACACTAACCCACATTGAGCTCGAATCCATCTCATATTCTAGGAGCAGCGCGCACTAAAATTATCGTCCAGGCTACGTCCGGACTCTATTTTTGACGTTCCACACATGCTCGAAAAGCTAATTTCATTAACTTTTTCAATGACACCAGTCTCATGCCAAAATTCCTTCGAGATCAATGGAGATCATCAAACCAAGTGGACATACAGAATCTGTCAGTGCACTGCGTTGCTGTCTTTTTGCGCCTTTGTGTCATGTATCCAGTTGAGCCCATTAGAGATGCGTTTAGAGGAGGTATATAAGCTACAACAGCAGCCATATAGAGTTATTAGGTTTGCGTTTGAGTAGTTTATGGACCGCCACCGTTGCACTAGTTTGTAAACCCAACTCATAGATTCGTTTGATTGAGTTTGATTCAATTGTGTTTTCTACGTTCTTACTTGTGTTCTTCGATTTGCAGCAAAGATTAGCTTTTATGGTGAGGTCAATCAGATTGTGCTTAGTTGATAACTAGATAAGAAGTGCTACGATTATAGGGTCTCGATCTCGTAAATCAAAAACTAGATTGTGTGTGTTTCTTCTCCACAAATCATCGTTTACCTCCACCTAACGGAAGATCGGGTACCCTAATCTCCATCAACTGGTATCAGAGCTTGATTTACCATCGGGTTCTTATATCTTAGATTAGATTGAGTTCATATTCATCCCAAAGAACACGAAAAAGCCACAAAAATAATTGGTAGTCATAGTTTTTCCGCATCCTAAAAACTTCCCTAGCCTCTACATATTTTAGTTTCAGAGTCTATAGTGTTGGGTTTGTGTCCTAGGTTAAGTCTGGTTGTTGATTTAGTATTGAGATCCCCTGCCTAAACCCTATACACCAGCCGCCACACATAGATCCTCCTTGGTTTGCAATTCACGTGCAAATCAAAACCTCAAAACCCTAATTCGAAGTGCCTCTAATAAAGCAGTTATAACTTTTACATACGAACTCATAATCAAGCAAATAAGTACATCTCGGAGATATACAGAAAAGTTACATTTGAATTTCCCTAGCTTTGCTAGGTTTGCTGATTTTATTTTTGTCAAATTTGGCCTAGAAGTTTGTGTTTTCAGGCCCTAAATTTTCCTACACTAATTTTATAGCACCTCTGTGTTTGTCTACATGCCACTCCTTTGCAACAGAATTGTGCCGAGTCTTCCTGTTTGTCTTTTGTGTGTTCCTAGTAAAAAAGAATAAAAAAGTGCACATTGAGTTAATCAAGAAGGTATATGTGTGTTGAGTGGTGTTGTCTTGTGCTGTTTCTGTACTCCCTGTGCTGAATTTTGTCACCTTCACTGATTATCCATCCCACAACCTTGTTTGCCATAGAGAACACATACATACAACATACCAACAACTAGTACAGGTGTTTTGGATATTTATTCAGTATTGCTATCTGTTTCTGATTTATGTTCCACTACATAAAATATTTGTGTTTAACCTTCCAAATTCCACATATATACTTCTGACCAGTAATCCTTGCGGTCATCATTCCATTGCCTCTTGATGTCACCAACCAGCCCTAATTGTGCCATCCACTGTTCCATGTAAGTAAGATCCTTGCAAGAGCGGTAAGCGGTAAAACACTTGAGTAAGAGTGATTCTACCTTCACTGCCTATTAGTTGATAGGGATAATACTATCTTGTATTGTCTTTTTTCTACTTCTATTTGGTACACCAGTTTTACTTCTGAAACTTCTTCTTAATGTAAAGTACTATAGGTTGAAACTCTGTAAATAATGATCAACATGACCTTCTCTTTCTTTTTTGGGTGCAGCTAAGCACATTTTCTTTTGATCTTTTCATTTTGTTTGCAAGAGATGGATGGAGCGAAGTGGGAGGGTGCATTTTGCTTTTTGATGAGGAAACTGATACATGTTAATGCAAATTGTAAGGTAATATGCTGAATTTATTGCGTCTGCTGATGTGGTGTGTAATGATGTAATGTATTTGTAACCTTATCTCCTTTCCTTTGCTCTTCGAAGCTGCTTGAAAATAGCTAATTTCTGAACCTGGTTACACAAAAATTGGTCTGCCTCTTTCTGAAAGGAAACAATACCTGTCAGATGTTTTTATATCATTTGCTTGCTACAAATTAATGATGGTATCAAACCATAACTGGCTCTAGGGAAATTGTACTTCTAATCTTCTACAGGACAAGAAAATCATCCAATTTAAGAATGCAGTCGTGCACAACTATATTGATTTATGTTTTAGAACATTTTTCTTGCATTCAACTTTTGTAATAAGTGACAATCCAATTGTTTAGAAGGTACAAGTGGATGTCCTTCGTTTCTGTTATTATTAGCTCGTTAGCTGTTCTGAACACATGAATCTTAAAGAACTGTTCATTTCACTTTTCATTATTCGTGATAAAGGTGAAAGCTGTGAAATGGCTCTAATTCTAAGGCGTTGGTTTGCACATCATAAAAAGGTAATTCTCACTTAGCTTTGATTCATTTTGCTACTACGTTGTTGTATCTTTAGCATAACTCATTTGTTTGTGATATACAGCTTGACTAGAGTGAAACTAGCGATTGTTACAATGGAGTGGCAAAGCGTGAAGAACACATTCACAACTTTATAGCAACTATGGCGTATGGTGTGGTGACGCCACAGACACATTAGTGTGACGAATATACTATGGTATTAGAAATTAAAATAGCAATATAAATTTAACATAAAAGACATAAAACTATCTTATCTCTAAAATTATCAAATTTCTCACCTCTTCAAAGTCATTTAATGCAAATTATGAACAATGATTTTTTTCACTCCTTTTCTTTCTCCTTCTCTTCCTCTTCTCTTTCTTTTCTTCTCTTCCTCTTCAGGCTCCAGCCACCCCCGACGACGCCCAATCCCCATTGCTTCCCACCGCCGCCGCCTAATCCCCGTCGCAGCCCACCGAAGCACCGCAAAGCCGAGGCACGGGCACGGCAAGGCCGTCGTGGGAGCAGCTTGAGCATTGCCATTTCCTTCTCTCTCTGTTCCAGCCGCCCATCACTCACCAGATTTGGCCGCCGCTGCCACCGCTTGCTCGATCTGGCCCTTGCTACTTTTGGCCAAGAGTATCGCCGCCGCCTTCAGCCCAGATTTGCTAGCCACAGCCCACAATGCCCGCCGCCGCCTTCAGCCCGAATTTGCTAGCCACCACCGCCCGCAACGCCCTGACGTCGCTGTGACAAATAGCAAAAAACTGCCACAACAACATACCGTCGCTACAATGACAATATAACAACACCACAACAACTATTCTGTGTTACAGTTGGTGTCCCTTTTTGCATATTTGTCATAGCAAATATACATGCCATATGGACTTAGCATTGATGTTCGTGTTAGAGAAGTTAACCATGTTTCTCTTCACTGTTTTGAACTTTGATTTAGGATTATTATTTTTATTGTGGAAACTGGCTGTAGAGTTGATTGTGGGGGTGAATGGGCGCAAAATAAACTGCAGCGGAAAAATAGACTTACAAGTGACTCGATGAGATTCAGTCCAAGACTAGACAAGTAAAAGTCATACCTGACAAGTCGATACTAAAAACTTCAGGAAAAACTTCCTTAAACCCAAGTGTCCGATTTACAAGTGACTTAATAAGATTATGCACAAGACTGTGCCACAATAGTCACACTAGGCAAGTCAAAACACAACATCCACGGACAAACACTTGAACACAGCAACTACGAAAAAAATACAAGTATCGATCAGGATACGTTCACGAGGAAAACAGACGTTCTCATTAAAGGAGAAACGCGCAATAACGCTCTCATGCAAAATATCGTATACTTGTAATATAGCCAAGTCAACAAAACGTGCATTGCAGACCCTCTCAAGTAAATCAATAAACACTTGACATACACTAGAACATGCAGAAAAATATTCGCAGTGTAATTTAAAAATCAAGTGCTTG
>KE372319.1:252370-279113 GCA_000418225.1 Zizania latifolia
GCCCCTCCCGCAGCGCCACTTGTTAAAAATATGTGTAATATTTTAATTCCAAATTTTATTAGGAAGAAAAACTCATAGATAAACAATGATGCATAAAGAAACACTAGCAGGTATTCACGTACTTCAGGAAACACATTCTACTAAAAACATATGAACTACTTACAGAATGACTGAAGTATTAGCAGACATCGCGTAGAGGAAGCAGTCGATGTTGATGATCACACAGGCGATCGCATACAAGAGCTGCTTAGAAACCTGATTGCCATCCCGTGCAGGTGTTCTCTGCGATAATGATTCGGAGATCCCGCTCTCCTTCTAATCATGTGCACGCTAGATAGAAGGTCGATATAATCTCGACAGCACAACAGACTCAAAGCAGTTTGTAGAGATGGAGAAAGAGAGAATGGGGATCAAAAGCACCTCAGACTGGACGTCTCTAGTTCTTTTATAGATAGCCATGGCCAGAATAAATTCGTAAAATTATTACTAGTAACTGCCAGAATTTATATCACATAAATTTGGTCACAAATACTAGTAACATAATTTTTAATCTGATATTTTAATGACCAGTAACTGAAACATTTAATCTGGCCTTTAAATGGCTATTCAATTTTCAGTTTTAATCACATTAAAACAGTACATTTAGACACAGATAATGTGTATATATTAGCTAAGTCTACATGAGTTTTCTCTATTTAATAAATAGATATAACCTCACCTATTGTTTACCAATTGCTAATGGGACTGAGGAGATGGAAGCAACTATGCTCATTGACACCACACCTTATGGATACTAATGGGATACTGCGCTATACGATGATGGTATCTGACTTTTTATAGAATTTTCAATTAGTTTTGCTATCTATCAGTCACCAATTTTTTTCTTCTCCTCAACTTATATAAGATTGTATAAGAAACAACGTAAACTTGTATTTGTATAATTTAAAAAGGTAAAATTTTAGTAAAATATATCATTTTAGTATAATTTATAAAGGTATAATTTTAATATAAACATTACAAAATTTCCTGATCACAGCAATGATTTATGTACAAATCATTAAACAAGTCTAATGTTTTACGGTTAGACTATAAATTAACAGTGCATCTAAACATCAGGGGTATTACAGGTAATTACTATCAAAACAAAAATATACAACTACTCCAACCAAACAACTTTCTAGTTTTTCCACAGCTCACAGTAACTTTTTCACGGCTCATAACTCACAACAACTCACAACGGTTGTTCAGAATCTATAGCTTAACTAAGCATGCCTGTAGCTTCATTCTCCAATAAATTCTCTGTATCTTATCTTCTATATTAAAATACATATCACCGATAGTTAGGTCTAGTAGCAGTGTCTAACTAGACACGATAGAAGAGATTATGACTTGTTTTTTATTATGTGTATTTGGTTGACAAGAGACCTCATTTTGGTTTCTCTGTTTTTTAGGTGGGGTAGGGATTCTTTCGGAGAGATGTTGTTCACTTTAATCCCTATGTTTAACTATTACAATAGGTTCTATTGATCAACTATTGATCAACCAAGGAATCAATAGAAGTCTAGTTCTGCAAATTTTCAGAAAACCATTTGAAATGTAAATTTGAATAAAAATGATTATTAAACAATCCCTCCCCTCCCTCTCATTCCCTCGGTATTTGTCTATGGTCTAGAAAAAATTGATCATTGGTTACTCTAAATTATGGCTTCGATTATTTCTGGTTTAAAAGTTTGGTTTCAATTAGATACCACCTAAAAGTTTGACACTATTGATCATTTCCTACTTTCTACCAATTTAATTTAATTTAATATTTTTCCTATTTAAAAAACATTCATACCCTCACGTGCGGTAGAGGGTGGAGGACAAGTGGCACAAGGCGTTAGAGTATGGCAGCGGTGTCGGGTGGCGCAGAAGGGCCTAAGGAGGAGGGCCCGAGGCGTCAAACAATGAAGGAAGAAGGGCAAGCGGCGTCAGACGACAAAAGGAGGGGTGATGTGATTAGAGTGTGGCAAAGAGGATGTGTCTTTAGAAGACTATGGATTCTTCGTGAAGCGATAGAGTAAGGATATAAGGGGGTGTTTAGGATGGCTCTGCTTCGGTTTTACAATTTCGTTCCACGAACTTCTAGCCAAACACGTTTAGCTCCTGGTTTTTAGATTCACCAAAAACAAGGGTTTAGGATGCTTTGTGAATAGAGTTTTTAGACTTACTCATGGAGTTGAGTGATAATTACCTACCACTGCCATCCATTACATACATACTCTTTCGTTTTTATTTTCCCACCTCCCTCTTCTCTCCTCATCACCGCTGCTCCCATGCCAGCGTCACCGTTACCGCTGCTTCCTAGACCATGCCTTCGATGATGCCACCCACCATCGGGAGGCGCTCCTACACCACCTCATGTTTGATGTTGAATTGCTGAGTTTCAACATGGTTTCAGGTACTCGAAAGAGCTCTCGAGGCATCTAGAGATGATTTAGATTCTGATATAAAGAGTTTGAATGAGCTGTGCTTGGAATAAGCCACAGTAAATGAATCTGAGAGTGACGTGCCAACAACTCTTAAGTTTTTAGCTAACGATTGGTTAATTTACATCTGAAGACAGTTGTATGCTAAACATTTAGGGTGCGTTTAGTTGGGTGACTTTGATTGGATGAGAGATAGCCACCTAGGTTTTGAAAGTTTTTGGTTGAGTGACAAGAGTGACCGAGACCGTCCTTAAAGAAAATATTCTCTAAATATGTTGGATGAGCTCATCTTATATTTAGCTATATAGGAGCAGCCAGCTTAGCCTATTTAGGGACGGGTACCGCTCCTTCAAAGTGCCCGGCGCAGACACCCCAAAGCCCTCTGCCTGGCACAACACATAGAACCCTCAAGGAGCCCCATGCCGCCAGGACCCAGAGCAGCATTTTCCCCAACGCCGACCCAGCGCAGGGCTACCCCCACTCCCCCGTCGAGCGCTATCGACCCGAGCGGTAGCCCGAGCCGCCCGTCACCCCGGCGCGTGGCACCGAGTCCCCCCCACCGAGCACTCCCAGGCGCTACGACCCGAGCGGCGTAGATCCAGCCCTCCCCACTCGTGGCCTAATCAGTGCGCAGATCCATCGCCCATCATCCTGTTTTTTTGCGCTGCAGCATGCCCACCAGCTTCAACAGGAAGCTCGTCGTCAACGTTAATTGTTTGATTCTTTTCACGAGAAATTTCTTGTTTAGACATTGAGACCTTTTCGATCACCTGATTTACTCAACTGATCGTTCCTTCTTTTTTATTACAAGTATGTAGATTTTGAGCTTGTATATGGCTTGTATATGCAGTGGCTTCTGACAATTAGCAACACATGCTGCTACAGGGTTAATAAAACTGTTTTGGGACTGGATACCCCTCAGACTCGAGATAGCGGCTACCGTGGTAACCGAATAGTTACCGAAAAAATTTGATCAAATTTTACATTTCAAAATTTAAATTTAGACCAGTTCACAAAACGGTTTACCGCGGTAACCATGGTACCGAGCTCGGTTACCGCGGTACCGGTCAGACAATTTTTCAGTGAAAAATAAAAATTATAAAATCACAGAAAATTATTTTTTGAGATAAATAGAAAACTTACAATACCACAAATTTTATAAGTTTATAATAAAATACAAATTATAAAATAACATGGTTAATTGGTAATTCAAGTATTTCTAACTTATCATTGTTGACTCCAATGGTTATAAGCGGCGTTGTATTTATCTGTAGATATTAGTTGTAAGCCACGTAAAACAGGAATATTTGATTTGTACTCCTTCCAACTTTATCATGTCTAAGCTACAGTGATTTGTCATTCTTCATATAACATAAAATAAAATTGAGGATCTTATCAGTCGTATACATATCTAGTAGGAGTAGCTTGAATGGGATAAGGATACGGATAAGAATACGAATAAGGATATCTATAAGTGATATTATCGTATGCTGTAGAGTCAAAACTAGAGCTATAACTATTCTCGAGAGCATCGAACATTTATTGTCGACCTTAGGGAGTAATTGTTGTCCTCTTTAACATTAGATTAATAGTGTGTGTAACACAAGGTTGCCATACTATTGCTGGATATTATTGTTTCATCAGCCTAGTACCTTATGTGCATGTGAATCGCTAAACTTTGCATGTATATGAATTAACATATCAACAACTATAGATCTTACATGCACGTGAATTAACAGAATAAGCCTTGTGACTCAACAGTGTGAGTGCTTATGGATCAATAGGCTTAGAACAAATAATTAACAGGCAACACTCATCAAGAATGATATTTTGTTTGATCAAACACATAACATTAATCCAAAAGGCCTGCATACAAAAATCAAACAATAACGAGTGAAAAAGATTAAAAAATAAATTATTTTTGTATTTTGTATTTTTGTTCATCTTGTTTGGTTCATAACTTTGTGATAGTTTAATATTTTTAAAAACTAATTTCACCATAAATCGTATTAATTTACCTACTATTTTTGGAATTTTTTTCAATTTTTTTTCAATTTTCTAATTTCAAATGAAACCGGTTGGCACGCCGACATCGAGCGCGAGCGATATATCGGTAACCGAGCGGTAATCGTGGTTATCGAATGGTTTTGTTAACCATGGCTGCTACCATTGTTCATTCTATTTGTGCTTTTGAAGATCTTTTAATTTCCCCTTTCGCAAATGTATAATTCGATAACTTAAACATATATTGCAACCCATTTGGTTGATCAAACATCGAATTCCTGATTTGATCAGCAGCTACGACTACCAATTAATCCATGTGCTTTGCAAAGGAAAGAAGTTTGCACAGACAAACATTGAAGCATACAGTTTGCAAGTTGCAACGGCCAACGGCCAAAGTCTAAGCTAAGCTGAATCAATGGCGTCCAGTGATAAAAAAATCGGCCGATCAACCGATTAATCATTGATCGGCGCTGGTGCAATTAATTTAACTGGAAATCGGTGCATTAATCGGTAGACCAATTTCTACATTGAAGCATACAATTTGTTGTAGGGTAATCTCACCTTCAATAACCTTAACTTATCCATATTCGTTCACCAACCAAACAAAAACTAATCGGTTTTATCCATCCAACCAAATAAAAAACATGATGATCTCATTTATTTTATCAAACAAAAAACTGAAAGGCTAAATAAAAAAAATTGAATGGCTAAATGATGGCTATCTTCTTGCCCTACCAAACATACCCTCATGTATAGATGGCCATATGGGCCGGGCCATGTGGGCTGGCATAAGGCACGAGGATTTTGGCCCGACTCAGGCCCGATTGATATTGGGCCGTGCCAGCCTGGCACGAAGCTCTGGGCCATGTCTGGGCTAAGACCTTGACCCGTGAGCTGACACGGCATGGACTGATATAAATGGCTGGCTCGAACCGGGCCTGATCCAAAAAAGGCCTAGCATGGTCCATTAGCCCATCAGTGCACTGCTTCCCGCTCGTTTTCCCGCCTGTGACCATCAGTGTCTGCTGCCGTTTCATGCCACGTGCGACGTCCGTGCTTTTTTCTGCCAAATCCGACTAGTTTTCTCGCCATTGTTTTCGCGTGGGCGGCTGGGTGCCTTGTTTTCTTGTGTTGGGTGGCATGCGCATGGTGTCGCTTCGTTGCGCCTCGTTTTCTTGTGTTGCGCGGTCGAGGGGACTTAGAGCATCTATTATATATAGTACTCTTGAACTAATATTAGATGGACATGTTGGCAAACCTATTTCTTATAAAAAATGCTATAATGTATAACACTAGAGGTGAAACCCTTACCAACATAAAAAAATAAAAATAGACATACTCTATCCAAAGAGTAACTACCAAACTAAAAAAGTAGTATTATTTAATTTATAGAACTAGTATCTATACATAGAACCCATGTCTTATCTTAGTTTGCTTAGCATTATCCTCCTAATATATAGAACTAGTACCAAGGTAAAAAAATTCTCTTAGCACTATCTTTTATTTTAATATTGTGGATGCTCTTAGTGCACTACACTGTACATTACCTTGCCTAGAAACGAGGGGACGTGTGGCTAGTTGGCCACGCGTGGCCCTAGCGCATTGCTGAAGAGGCTTCTTTTTCTGCACCTCACGTTCTCTCTTCTCGAAAACCGCGTGCTCTTTAAAGCTAGCTTGGTCACATGCACTGGAAATAGCTGGCGGGAAAACAGATCGGCTGGCGTGAAAACAAGAGACAAAATCAGGCGAGAGACTAGCACGAGCCTAGGCCACCGTGCTTTTGGGCTGCCTGGTCCAATTTTAACTACAGTCGGGCCATGCCTAAGCCGAGACCTCAGCCCATGGGCTCGGCATGGTTCGATCGCACATTCAGATTATGCTGGCCTGGCACAAATCGGGTTAGGCCGACCTCATATCCGAGCCGGGCGACCCATTTCGCCATCTATACCCTTATGTTTTGTTCTTTTACTTTGATCTGACTGATTATTTATAAATATTAGATAACTGAAACTGTTTATTTAAACACTCTATTGGTATATTTTATAGTCGGTGCTTTACCCTTATTGCAAGGCATGATTTTTTTTGTTGGCAGCCTGCCAGTGCCAGCGGTGTATAACAATATAGTGATGCACTTCACTGTCGTCTAGGCGTAGAGCACAATATTTTTCAATGGAGCTCTAAGGAGAGAAGGAAAAATGAAAGCCTCATTCATAAACATCTAATAGACTATATACAATAAATTCTAACATTTATAACAGATCAGTTGCTTTACAGTGAAGTTACAACTTCACTTGGCATCTGATCTTACAAGGTTTTTGTGGAGTGGAGTATATTTTGGTGTCTAAACAGATCTAAATGTCTTTTTAATAAAAAATTAAAATGAATTAAATTGTTAGAACGTACAAATGATGATCAATTTTCCCGTCTGATGGCTCCTCAACCTTCCCGCCACCGCCACCGCCGGAGCAGGGCCGCCGGAGGCGCACGCGTCGTAGCTAACTCCCGCGACAGGACGCCCCACAGTGTGATTTCCTTCCTCCAACTCTCCCCACCGCTGTTGTGGGATCTGGTAAGCCCTAGCCCCGCGCGCTCTCCCTGTTCCTCCTCGCAGCTCGATCGGTTTCCTGCGCCCACGTAGCTCCCTGAACGCACGCCGAGGTTGCCGCCGGCGCGTGCTGTATCTTGCCCGTGCCTGCGCGTGGCCGTGTCCGCACAACCCCTCGCCCAGCTCGTCTCGGGTTCTCTCTCGGCGCGCGTGCCGCGCTGGGGCTGTAAGTACAGTGTTCGAGAGTGGGGAACCATGGGAGGGGCGTGACCATAAGCACTTCAAAATCATGTAGCTCAGCGCCCACTGCTCTGTCATAGGTGTTGTGGCGAACCAAGTAAAATGGTTGTAGCATTTCTGCGTTGATTGTATACTTCTTCAAGAGCACACGATCCTTGAAATTGTTAATGTCCCTTGAAGTTTATTCCAGTGATGTCTATTGCCAAGCAAAATATTGGGGCTGTGTCAGGTTACTGTAACTGAAATAAAAATTGATCATATACCCTCCATTTAGATGGAAATTGAGGATTTACCTATTCACATGTCATTGACCTAAGAGGACTCCACATGTCAGTGAGATGTGGAAGGTAAATCCTCAATTTCTATCTAAAGAGGGATATATGATCAAATCTCTCCTGCCTGGTGTGCCAGATGTCAATGGTTTTGTTTGGACTTGCCTAGCATGGAAATTACTTCATACTTTGTTCCTTGGCTAGTTAACACATAACTTGGAAATTAGATGTGGAAATGTTTATTTATTTATTTAAAAAATAGATAAGTGCTAAAACAACCCTCTTCTCGACCATCAACCTTGATTGGATGAGTCGCCTGCCTGCTGATCCTTACTAGCTTTAGTGAGATAGTGCTTCCAAGCGGATAAGATGCTGCCTGCATCTCAACCAGCCTTGTTTGCTTGGATCCCACTGCCATGCCCCTAGCTGCGGTCATGGATAACAGCATTGTGTAGATTGTAGACTGAGATGATACTGTGTTTTGTTCCACTCCAACCAGAGAAATATGCAATAACTGTCTTAGTCCTAGACTTCTGAAACCTTTTTATAAGAAATGAAAATAATTTCCAAATACAACTTACACTTTCACTGGCAACATTTGAAGAATGAGGTAAACATGTCTAACTGCTTTGTCTCTACATTGCCTAACATCCTTTTGGGATTTGCAGACTGCAAACAAATCTTCTGATATTTTTTTCATAGTTCTGCTGGAAATTTTACAGTGCTATGGTGCTAATTTTAATACGGGTATCTGAACTTTGCAGGTTCAGTTGGTGGACTGGTGAACTGAAACTTATTGCTGGGTGCTAGTGCAATGGCACACGAGATTAGTGAGATCAAAAGTGAGGTTCTATTCTAAATCAAGACTATTACATACTGCAAGCAATCAAAGCGCTTCCATTTGTCTATTTTAATACTCATGATAAATTATTTTGTGAAAATTCTTCCCATTTTACTGCAAAATTGAGTGTGTACTACTTCATAATTGCTCAAATAAAATATTAGATAACCCACTTATATTTTGGGGTAAAGTCGACGTAAACCCCTAAACTTCAAAATTGGACACTTACTCTCTGATCCCCTTGAATATTATCAATCATCACTTCATCCCCTGTGCAGGTTTAGAGGTGGTTTTTGCCACCATTCCACCATGGACAACGATGTAGATTTGCTCCCACCAGTTGTGGAGTTGGTTATCGGTGATTAAACAGGAAGATGGGGATACGATTTGCAGGGTTTACAAAATGCAGGTATCTTTATTATAATAGACCATTTGCACACTGTCTAAAACAGTTATTTTCACATTGCAATTGTATTTGTTGACATTTTAAAGCTAACTGAAAAGCATAACATACAAGAAGGGAAAATGAGAGAACTTGAAGAAGGGGTTTAAAGACAGGGTGTTCTCACATTCATTGTATAGTGTTTACAATAGTGATTCAATTCCATTACAAAAAATTGTCACCTGTTCAAGTTTGCTGATCTCACCTGTTTCACCTCTTTACCTACCCTAGTTTAGTACTAATATTTTCAATTTTTCTTTGTAGAAATTGGCATAGGTCTGGTTGGCTTTGGCATCCTATTCTCATTCCTGGGCATTATCATTTTCTTTGATAGGGGATTGTTGTCTCTGGGTAATGTATGTTACAATGAACAATCCTTCGTCTATGTGTCACTTCATATCAAATGAAATTTTAGTGCCACATAACACTTTCTGTCTTGTCTCTTTTAGATTTTCTTCTTGACTGGAGTCAACCTGTTACTTGGTTGGCAATCTATGTGGCAGCTTTTCACGAAGAAGGCAAACGTTAAGGTACTTGAGCCAGGACTTTCATATACACAGGAAGTTATCCATTTGTTTATTAACTATGACTTGACAAAATTGTGTTTGGATAGAATGTGACACTATGCTAACACTATTATTTATCCATTGTTTATTACTAAAATTAGATAATTTCATTGTCGGTCAAGTTTTCAAGCTGATGCTTGTCTTCTTAATATGCATGGCAATGACATAATAGCTTTGCCTACATAATTTTATAAACAAACAAAATTATTTAGGTATAGGCGCGTGATCGTCAGGCGCCAGCCTTGGAAACATGGGTATCACAGATCACATGCTCCACGATAGCAATTTCCATCTAGCAGCAAGTTTACATTGTTCTTGATTAGTCCATTTTGTTTATTGTTGCTGTGCAAAATGCTGACCACATTGATTTCACTCACATCCATATGTTGATTTCGCTCGCATCCATGTGTTGAAGAGTTTTTTTGGGCAGGGATCTGTACCTTTCTTCCTTGGTCTGTTTCTTCTTATTGTCCGATGGTCTGTTGCTGGCATAATAATTGAGCTATATGGATCTTTTGTTCTCTTCAGGTCATTATCTACCAACACCAACTTTTGCTGTGATATTCATACTCAGTTGTTTTTTCTGGCTCTTATTTTGCTTCCGTACCATTTATTTTTTAGTGGTTACGGGCCTCCTATCGAGGCCTTCCTATATCAGATTCCAATCATTGGATGGATTCTGCAATACCCATTCCAGGTAAAGTTTCTCTTCCTATGTGAAAAGAAAGGTAAACTTCAAAATCCTCATCCTGATCAAATTGCTGATCTTTTTTTAGTTTTTCAGTCATGAATCCCAACACTGTTATTTCAGATTATGGATATAACTGATGCTTCAGCCTTCATCTGATTTCTGCAGCTGTTCAGTCAGTTGAGGCGGAAGCATTCTTGACAACTCGTGGCAGAAATTACCCTTCACCGGAGATAGCATATTGTGCGATGTTAATACAGAAACCTGCTGTAGATCTCCTGTCATGATTCTGTTGAACTCCCTTGTGTGCATATTCACGCTCTGGCCTTTCTAATCTTGAGTTCTGGCGTTTGCTCATTTTGCCAGCAGGCACCAGGCAGTAGCTTAGTGTTCATATCAAGACGATCTGACGATGTAGAGGCTTCAAAAAATTTTGATGCTGAAAGTCTGGAATCTGGATTGAGCCAAACAAGTCAACCTTTCATCCCAATTTATCACAAATTATGAGCGAGAACTAAAATTTTCCTGATGCAATATTTCGTCCTTCACACTTCGCTTGAAAGTACTAACCAACCGACAATTCTTCCGAAGAAACTGATGTTGTGTGACCATGACCGTGTGAGTGCATCTTGAGCACATTTTTCTGACAGCGATTTATGCTGGCTTAAATGTCTGACTATTTCCTTACTACAATAGGTAACGTGTATATAACGATGATGTTGAAGGTCAGAAGATGGTGTTCATCATGTAATTTGCTAACATTGCTGTGCGCTCCTCGTGGGTCTCATGTTTATAATCCATTTGTGCCTCTCATCATTGCTACCACTGAACCTTGTTTTTGGCAGAATTTGCTGTCTTGTCCAGGTCGTCCTGTTTATCATCTTTACGGAGTATTCGATGTGATCGCTCTCATGGCTATCCACGGAGTCACTGCTGTGCACTAGTTTTTGGCTTATTATCACCAGAGTACCAGACATGACTAATTTGATGGCGATTGGTTACTGCTAGCAGCGACAAAGGTTTATGAGATTTCAGAATGTGTAGTGCCCTCTTTTTTGTGAGATGCATGTTTGCTTTTCTTTTTGGAGTTAGCCTTTGTTTCTAATGATCATTGCATTGAAATTAAGCCCCATTATAATTTCTGGCACTTTGTTTCGGTTTTTTCAGGAATCATCCTAGCTATTGCTTGCTTCTCCTTGATAGGAGTACCAACCAGATAACAGCCTAGGTGTAGTATGTATGTCCATGATTTAACTAAACTAGATTGTCCTTTTCTCAGTCAAGAACAGTGAGCTTCTTTACCATCTCCTAAATTCATTAATCTGCACCAGTGAGTTCATGAACCACAGATGTTTCTTATCATTGCAAAAAGAGTGCCAGCATCCATTCTTTTGGACAAACTGACCATTCACATCAGATTTAACACTTCAACTGTTTCTGAACAAAACATTACTACATCCATCTCGAAATATAAGTATTTTTGGAGTTTTTATGAGAATTAAGGAGATTTATGAAATTAAATAAGAAATGGTTGTGAATGATTGAAATGACAAAATAGGTGAAGAAATTAAATGAGAAAGAGTTGTGATTGGTTCGGATGAAAAAGCAGATGAACCACTGGCAACACCTGTTGCTGTCCAGCTGAGCTCACTAGATTTGCTTCGCCACTGTTCGCCCCACTGCTCCATCTGCCACAACACGTCAAAGCCAGCAATCATCGGCAGTGCCGAAGGGAAGCCACGGGCACCTGATGTCAAAGTGTTTGTTTGGTTATACCTATACATAGGATGGGCCATCAATTTAGGCACCTGATTGATTGAATGGTAAGAGAGATGAGATCACTTATGGAGTTATGGGTCACGGAATATTTTCTTTAACAAATTGGATAGAGAGATATAAATGCTAGAACTTATTTTTGGAATCAATATATTGATTTTTCCCGTTGCTTTCTACTTCAGCCTGGACCATTAAGAATAGTAATATAAAAAGTCTTATCGTAAATTATTTTTTGATTTGTTCGTGTACCAATTTATAATCCGCGGCTAAAAAATTTGACAAGAACGATAATTCCTTCTTTCTTTGCGCCTTATTTACATTTCATTTTTTACTGCAGCATCCACATGTTGCATTTCACCTCATGTTTAGGGATCTGATGTTCAGGGACGATAATTCTATCTGTATACCCGTTTATATATGGATAAAAACTATATTAAAACCAGATATGTTTCTAATTTTATATACATAGAATGTTAACGGGTAAAAATATATTCGACTGGTAAATAGATATGGATACAAATATTGACTATCTATATCCGTTTTACCCGTTTACCCATTTAACATGGATATATAAATAAAACCCTAACCCCTCCCTTTAGCCACCACCTCCTCTCCTCTGGCGCCACCCCCTCCCCACCTCTCCATCCCGCGCCTGCGTCGGTGGTGCCCCGCGCCTGCGTCACCCTCTCGACGGTTCCGTGCACCGACACCGCCCGCAGCGCCATGCCTAGGTCTATGTATTTGTTTCTTTTCATAGGTAATCGGATATGTTCACGTGTATACGGCACCTACGAATATTAGATATAGACATAGATTTTTATTCATCATGAGTAACAGGTATAAATATAAAATTATTTTATGAATATAAATATGGATATATACTATTCATGCCCATGATACCCGATTGCTACCCTGCTCGTTTTCTTTCCTTACCCCTGCTCGTGTTCTTTCCTTGCGAGCAAGCCTCTCCTTTGCAAAGCGTAAGAAAGATTCCTAGTCCTCTCTCCCCCTTGCGGAAAAAAAATTGGTGCGGAGAGCTCTCAACATCCCTGCGTGGAAGAAAATGCACTCTGGCCATCCCTTCTCTACCGCAGGCAAGAGAGAATTTTTAAGGATCTACTATTTAAATTTTATTTTTTTCATTAAAATTACTTATTTTACTTGATTTTAAAAAAATTCTGGTACGTATTTAAAATTGTATAAAATTTACAAAAATATCTCTAGTTACAATTTATTAAAAAATATTTCTTATTTTCTCTTACTAGTTGATTTAACTTTAATTCATAATATTTTATTAAAAATATATTTATTTTATTTTATTTTTAGTAGTTCTAAAAAACCCAAAATATTTAGCAATGAGCGTTCTTGATTGATTTCTATAATCCAGCCCATAAGTACATTTTGATTCATATGTATAAATAAAAAGAACATATAATTGTTATATTTTGATAAATATTCGTAACCGTATTCGTTCTATATTTTTATCTGATAATATTTGTTTTCATATCTATATCCGTTTTAAATTATAAATAAAATATATAAAAATAAATATAATATTACTATTAGATAGTTAGGTCGTAATGACAAATGTATATTACGAGGGTCCATAGTTCAAACAGGAGGCAAGAATATTGAGGAACCTCCCCCCACCAAATCCCCAATTCACAGTGCCCGTGCCCACTGTTCCCACGTCCCTTTCCTCCTGCCACATCCTCCGCCCAATATGGCATATAAATCGCCAGATCCAGCTACCTCACCTCCACTATCACTGCAAATGTGAAATACAGAGTCATATCCAAATGTCCAATCTTGTAGGTCACTTTGTTCGTGTTCTTGTTTCGTTTCAGTTTCTGGGCTAATCCATTTCACACAGAGTCATATCCAAATATCCAATCTTTTAGGTGGCTTTGTTCGTGTTCTTGTTTCGTTTCAGTTTCTTGGGCTAATCCATGTTTGTTTGGTCAGTTTTATCCTCAGGCTGACAGGGTGATGTCTGGGCGCTGTGGTTTATCGATCCCTTCCCTGCCTTGTGCTGATCCAGGATAGGTTGATTTCTTGAGAGGGTTTTCCTTGTTGCAGCCAAAAACAACAACAACGCTGGAATCGATCGATAAACCTCTGCATCCAGTTCTCACTTTTGTTCAAGGGCTTGAGGCAGTAGTGAGTCTGGTGACTGCTGCTTTTTGCTTCTTGCCTGCTCATGGGTTGTATGTTTACTAGTTTAATTAGTGCCAGATATTTATGCATATATTTCTTCTTGCGGTTGCTCTGATAGTAGAGTTCTTGCGTGATTTTACTTACAGATCGAGATTTGATGTGTCCTCCTTATGGTCTTGTTGTGGTACTGGTACATGATGAATATATTGCCTGGAACCTAGTTTTAGTCATACTTTATTCATACTAATGTCTAGGCAATCTTTCAGCAACTGATGTGTAGGTTTGATGAGATGATGCTTGTGTTACTTTTGGACTTTGGCATCTTCTATGCTTCCAAAATATTTTTCAGGTAATGCGTGGTTTTCTTTTCTTTAATAATAGTAGGAATAATTTCCTTGCTCTAGAGAAATTAGTCTTCCATTGCAATTTGTATCCATTAATGGAACTATCAACTATGGAAGGTGGATTCTTAGTGGATATTGCTTGCTGGCGTCAAGCCTGGAATTGGTTCGAGTTCATGTGGTGGAGTGAATCGCATTCAGAATACTTTCCAATGGGCTGCCCTTGTATCCCCAATATTCTTTTGTTGTTTTCAATAACAACTTTTATTGAGTATTGTAGCTAGTGAACTTTTATTGAATCTTATTCAAGAAACAACTTTTATTGAATGTTGTAGCTAGTGAACCCTTCTCTCGTCTCTACATTTTTTCCTCCCCCTTGTTTTCTGTAATTATAACATACATCCACATGATTAGCCAGCAAAGTTTGATATAAACTCAGGTAATTTGTAGCTAATGGTTACTAGAATGCCAGCAAATTATAAGTAGTACGAGCTCTTCATGCATTAGAAATTCTGATTTAAGAATCTTGTTCATGAATTGCTACCCTTCACGTGAAGGAAAGCTCAGGTGATTGTTTGCATTATTTGACACGAACCAAAATATGAAGCGATGTTCCTTTCTATCAATAAGATCCCTTTATTCTAACAAGATTGCTTCTAACTTGACAAATGAATTATGGGGGATTCATTCTGTTCAGCAAATGGAACATTTTTGTGGTTTGGTTAGATTTCGGACTGATGCTTGTCCATGTCCAACTTTGCTGGTCTGCTCGATGCAGGTGAGTGATTCTGCTGCTCAGTGGCTGGTAATATTGGCCACCTGAATTTGGCATTATATTTCTATTTCTATGCTAAGCGCTTGTTGATTCTTCTAGCTTGCATTGATCTGGTATATATCCTGGTTGTTTGTATGCAAGAACTCTGTATCAGAGCAGCTCTAAGAATGTAGAATTCGGCAGGTCATTGCTGCCTTGTCGTTTCACAGCTTCCAAACAGGAGAGATGCGATTATGCAACTCTGATTAGATCCCTTTTTGTTTGGACTTTGGAGAGATATATATCTGATTTGGCATTTTTGCTTGTTTGGTTGTTTGTCTGGATTGGAACTTGATCACTTTGCATTTCTTTGGTCTCAAAGAGGACAATTTTCAGGTGCTGCAGCATTGGTAACTGGTTGCATGTTTGTGTCACTCTTTTTCTTTGTTCTTTGGGCGAAGATTGCTGGACACTACAGTGCCAGCGCCCAGCAGCGAAGTTTTAGCCCAAGCTGACCCAAGTTACATTTTGGGTGCTTGGTTTCCATTTTTTCAAAAATTCATAGCTAAATTTGAATTTTATAGCCTAATTTTGAATATTTTATTGAGACTTCATCGATTTTTGAAGTTTAGCTTAAAGGTAATTGCGAATACAAATATAAAATCTTACCTAAAATTATGTTCTGTTATAAAATAGTCGGAAATTCTTAAAAAGAAGAAATAAGCACCAAAATATAATATTTAAGACAAACTCTTAATATATGTATAGAAGGGTCTATTTGTTTGAGGAGTTTCTGTCATCTGAATCTAGATTGTAAAACTAAATAGTAGTAAAATCTAAAAATAAACTAGAATTACATATTGTAAAGTATAATTATTTAAGATTTTATTTTTATAGATTTAATGTTAATGAATATAATAGTATAATTAAATCACAAATTAGATAAATATATTAGAAGTAAAAAAATCTTTTAAAGCGCAGGACAAGGCAATCAATCTGAACAAGGCACAGGACAAGGCAATCAATCTGAACAAGGCACGTCATCCACGGCTCCATTATCAGAAGCGTATGAAGCATCGACAAATGATGGTCTAAGCCTAGAGTGGGAACAAAGCACAGGGGCTATGAATCGAACCAAAAGGTCGCATCAAATTACACGAAACAGTCGAACGCACAGTTAGCCAACTTGTCTGCTTTCGCGCGACCTTTTTGCTGCTCACGTCTGCGTCGGCGACGAGCTTTCCGGGAGCATGGGCGAGATCAGCGTCCTGACACAGCTCAAGCAGCAGCAGCAGCTGCTGAATTCTGACAATTACTGAGATCATCATAAAGCAGCAGCAGGAACAGGAGGTAGTCACATTTTGCGCTTGCAAAAGCTAATCAAAGAAGAGCTCAAGACTGTTGGAACTTGGAAGGAAGGATGTCTCCTCCTTTAGTCTGGCAAACCCAACGTGACATCTTGTTCTTGATCTCGTTCTTAATGATTTCGACAGCATCGTTTCTTCGATATTTTTCTCCTCAATGACTGT
Organism: Zizania latifolia; assembly: GCA_000418225.1. Lineage (NCBI taxonomy): Eukaryota > Viridiplantae > Streptophyta > Magnoliopsida > Poales > Poaceae > Zizania > Zizania latifolia. The sequence continues at coordinate 268,994 of KE372319.1, forward strand.
CATAATCACGTCACTGTCTTCATCTTATCTTGGTTCGCTGACACCATCCTGCATGCGCGACTACTTCACGATGCCTCTCTATACGTCCGCAGCTTTAGGCTACCTCATCATCGGTACTTCGACTTTTTTGGCTACATCGACCACCGCTACCTTACGTAGCTATCTCGATCACAGCTTCTTTGGTGTCATCGCTTTTGGTTACCTTGACTACGGCATAAATGGCTATTATCATTGAGCACTCTTGTCGATATCTTCTCTAGTCTAAGTGTCTGTTTTTTTCACGCTTGGACTGTGGGGGATGTAGAGTATATGGTATGTGTGTATATGGTAGGTTTGAGTATATGATAATTGGGATGATATTAGGTAGGATTAGATTATATTTAGTCATTCTTTATTTATAGATCACTTATCTTATCTTCACTCATGTACTTCTATATATATCAGTCTTCGAGACTCAATACAATACATCCATAATCTATTATTCACATTTTCTATCCTTCTCTCTCACAATTCAACAATATCATATCTTCTAAAGGGGTGGCAGCTAACCCAGAGAAGACAAGGGTGATGGCTAATTGGCCTAGACCTCAAAATGTTACTGAATTCAGAGGTTTTTTGGTCTAACTAGGTATTATAGAAAGTTTGTTCGTCACTGTGGCATTATGACCAAGCCACTCAGTTCATTGCTTCAGAAATCCAAGGCTTTTTAATAAACTAAGGCTGCTCAAGAGTCTTTTGAGAGAGTGAAAAGGGCAATGTGTTCTACACCTGTATTAGCTTTGCTTGCCTTCAATCAACCTTTCTGCTTGGAAACTGATGCTTGTACAACCGGCATTGGGGCAGTGTTATCTCAGAGAAAGAATTCATGGCAATATTAATAGCAATTGAGAAATGGAGATCTTATCTTGCCAGAGGACCTTTCACAATTTATACTGATCATAAAACTCTCTGTCAACTTGAAACTCAGGCCCTTTGGATATGCAGAGAAAAGCTATGATAAAATTCATTGGACTTCAATATAGATTTTAGTATAAAAAAGGTTCACATAATTATGTTGTTGATGCACTTTCTAGAGTAGGTCATGTCTTTGAATTAGAAGCTATTTCAGTGGTTCAGCCCTTATGGGTGCAAGAAGTTGTTAATTCTTATGCAGTTGATCCACAGCATGGTCTTTACTGCAAGAGTTGGCTGTTGTGGGTACTAATAAAAAGGGTTTTACTTTGGTTGTTGGCCTAATCAGATTCAAAGGAAAGGTGTGGGTTGGTTCTAATTCAGCCATTCAAACCAAATTAATCTCTATCTTTCATTCTTCAGCCTTGGGAGGGCATTCTGGAGTCCAAGCAACATATCAAAGATTGCAGAAACTGTTTTTTTGGACTGGCCTCCAAATTGTTGTACAAGAGTTTGTACAACAATGTTCTATATGCCAGTAGGCCAAACATGAAGTGTGCAAGACACCAGGGTTGCTGCAGTCATTGCCCATTCCACAAGGTTCTTGGGAAGACATTTCAATGGACTTCATTGAAGAGATCACTCTTTCAGAAGGCTTCAACACAATTTTGGTGGTGGTAGACCGATTCTCTAAATTTAGTTATTTTTACCTCTCAAGCACCCTTTTACTGCTATGTAGGTAGCCAAGCTATTCCTTGATGGAATTGTGTCGTTATATGGAGTGCAGAAGTCTATAGTATCTGATCGGGACAAAATATTTACAAATACCTTCTAGAAAGCATTGTTTGACAAGATGAATGTTTCACTCAATCTTTCCACCGCCTATCATCCACAATCCGATGGTCAAACCGAGAGGGTCAATCAATGCTTGGAAATGTATTTGAGATGTTCAACAACTGTATGTCTAAAGAAGTGGATGTCTTGGCTCAATCTTGCTCAATATTGGTATAATACTACCTATCACACTACATTGAATTGCTCTCCTTACCAGGTGTTATATGGCACGGATCTAGTTTACCACTTCCTGCTAGAATTACATGTCCCTAATATCTCTTTGCCGACTACTGGGTCCGAAGTGAATCAATGGCTCAAGGAATGGCAGATGTTTTCTAAGATGCTACAACATCAGCTTCTCAAAGCTCAGAACAGGATGCGACAAAATGTTGATTCTCATCACTCATTCCGTTCTTTTCAAGTCAGCGATAAGGTGTACTTAAAGCTACAGCCGTATGCTCAATCTTTAGTGGTCAATCGTCCCTACCCGAAGTTATCATTCAAGTACTTTGGCCCTTATGTAATTCTGAGCAAAGCGGGTTCGGTTGCTTATAAGTTGTTACTACTAGTTGAAAGTTTAGTGCATCTAGTGTTCCATGTTTCTCAGTTGAAACAGTTCATTCCTCTAAATGCTCCAGTATTTTGTCACTTGCCCTCAAAAGTGGAATTGAATGTGGCTGATTTGATTCCTACTGCAGTTTTGGATCATCGGCTAGTTAAAAAGGGCAATGTAGCGCAAGTTCAATTATTGATTAAATGGGGTACATTGCCGGCCGAATGCGCAATGTGGGAACACTACTCGGTGCTTCATTCGTGTTTTCTGTCTACGTCTATCTAGGAAGGGGCTCTAGCTCAAGGGGGCATGTCACGCCATCAGACAATGTGCCATCACAGGGTTACCAGTTGAAGCATGTAACACGCGGGCGAGTGAAGAGGGAGCAGAAGGCATTCGAATTGGGCACGAAGGGTTGTGTCACGTAGTAGAGGCGTATAGAGTAAAGCTGCTTTGCTAAATAGAAAACGTATTATGGCTAATGGTTGTAATAGAAAAAATATTCTACTGGTGATGAGCTAGAGACGGTGGAGTGGTATTTGTCAGACGCAATAGCGACTTGAGCAACAAGGAAGAAACATATTCTAGCATTTTGGTTTTCCCTTTTGCTTTCTTCTTTCTTGAGCGATTCCTGTTAATCGTCTCTAGTGAGCACCGCCGCCGGAGCCAGATATAACACGAGGCCGTGCAGATGCTCGAGGGCTAGCACCAGCTCCACCGTGTAGAATCGGATGGTGGGGACAGAGAACACCCTCCCGGCCTGACAGCGGCGGAGGGCATTTAGGTCATCGCCGGAGCACCGGTTGATGGCGAACCCGACGACATTGTCAGCGGTCACAATGCCATGGAGGGAGGGGAGCAGCGGGTGGCGCAGCGCGAGTAGCACGTCGTGCTCGAAGCAGATCCTTAGGTGCCTGTCACCGCCACCGCTAGCCAGCCTGCTAGTAGCCGCCGCACCCTTGTGCCTTGCGGTAGAGCGGTGTTGGGAATCACTCCCTCACAAACATTCACTAGTTTTCTTCACTTACGAGCAAATGAATAAAGAACAATTGAGAGGCTCTTAGTTTGATGACATGATGTATCACACAGCCAACATCATCTTTTCTATTGCCTTGAGAAAGAGACTGATAGGTCACTAGGTCCCGATCTTCCGAAAGGTAGATAGGTTGGATTGGTGGAGATCTCGACGTTGGCGATCCAAGACTCTGACCCAGACGGATCAAACCCTTGCAATCGTTACACTACTGCTACTTTGCATAGGATTTCTCTTTTGCCTTGCTTGTTCTCTTCTTGTTAACATGGCAGATGAAGGCGGTACCCCTCCATCTAACTTCAATGAGTGTGTCTCCCGAGCGGATCTTCTGGCTTCTCAACGCAAGTTGGCTGAATCAATTGAGCGGCTACAGGAGCAGTTCGAACGGTCCTTCACTACCCTGACCACTCGCATGGGAAACATGGAGGCGCAATTAGCACAGCAGCGACCGCCTCATCAGGATGAGAACGTTGGTGATAATGACGAGGAAAACCTCTTCGACGACGCCGACGATGATAATGACTTTGACGTTGATGCAGGCCGCCCCAACCAAAATCAGAACCGCGGCGGCTACCGTGGGGGAAGGAGTGGTTATGACAATCTCCACGCATGAGGTAATGATGATCCATACTCCAAAGTTAAATTTTCAGTACCTCCTTTTGCTGGAACATATGATGCAGATGCCTACTTAGATTGGGAGATGTCGGTTGAGCAAAAATTTAATTCCTACTTTGTGCCTGAGATTCATCATGTTCGATTAGCTACTAGTGAGTTCACTGGTTTTGCTCTGCTACGGTGGAATGAGTTAGTGTCTGCGGGCACTGATCCTCAAACCTGGGATAGATTAAAACGAGCAATGCATGCTAGATTCGTTCCTCCATATAAACGTGATTTGCATAAAAAATTACAGCACTTAAACCAAGGAAATAAAACCGTTGAGGAGTACTATCAGGAGTTGCAAATTGGTTGTTTGCGTGCTGAGATAGAGGAGGACAATGAGGATAAAATGGCTCATTTTTATGGTGGTTTACGGCGTGAAATTCAGTATATTATTAACTATAAAGAGTACAATACTATCACTCGTTTGTTCCATCTTGCTATATTGGCAGAAAAAGAATTGCAGGATCGACAACAACAGCAACGCAGGAGGAACCACATTGGGAGTGCTTCTTCTTCACTCCCGAGTGGACAGCCACGACCACCACCACCAACTGTGCCTTCCACTCGGATGGTAACACCCTCCGCATCCACAACACTAGTTGAGTCTTCGAAATCAGCCGCCCCGAAGATACCAACCAAGTCCATATCTACGGCGGCCTCCACTGCTCGTTCTGCGGCAAATCAGTGTCACCGTTGCAAAGGCTTGGGACATGTCATGAAGGATTGTCCCAGCCAGCAAGCTTACATTGCAACAGAGGATGAAGGCTATGTAAGTGCTAGTGATGTTGAGGATGAGCCTGTACTTGCCGCTAATATTGCAGGTGATGATGCTTCCGACGACGGTGACGCTGTTTTAGGCGTTGATGCCTCCGCGGGCCATGAGACACTTATTGTACAGAGAGTGTTGAGCACCCACTTGGAGCAGGAGAAGCAGGCACAACGACATAACCTTTTCCAAACCTTCTTCATCGTTAACGATCGCCAAGTACGAGTCATCATTGACAGCGGTAGTTGCAACAACTTGGTAAGCACCGACATGGTCACTAAGCTCCAACTCCTCACTCGTACCCATCCTTACCCGTACCATGTTCAATGGTTTAACAACAGCGGTAAGGTCAAGGTAACACAAACAGCCTGTGTTAAATTTTCAATTGGTGCATACTCCGATGTTGCTGATTTTGATGTTGTACCAATGCAAGCATGTTTTCTCTTACTTGGTCATCCTTGGGAGTTTGATACTGATACTACACACCATGGTAGAAGCAATAAATACACATTTGTGCACAAAGGAAAGAAATTTACCTTGCTTCCGATGACACCTGCTGAAATTGTGCGATTTGAACAAGAAAAACTTGCTAGTGATGCACGTAAGAGCTCGCAGCTTTCTAAAAATCAGCAAGTCGCTAAGACTGTTTTTCCACCTAAGAAAGATAAGGATGTTTCTAATTCACCCTCTCAGGCGATTAAATTGAAAGGGGGTGTGATGCTTGCCACAAGGAGTGACCTTGCTGAAATTTATAACACTACTGCCGATAACCTTGCTGAAATCTGCGTTGATGATGCGCTTTGCTATGGTTTGCTATGCAAGGATGTGTTGTTTTCCTTCGAGAATGTTCCTAGCTCCGTTCCTGCTATTGTCACTCACCTTTTGCAGGAGTTCAAGGATGTTTTCCCTCCAGAGATACCCCCATGATTGCCACTGATACGCGGTATAGAGCATGAAATTGATTTGATCCCTAGAACGTCACTTCCAAACCGAGTAGCTTACCGCACTAATCCGGAGGAGACCCGGAAAATTCAGCGTCAAGTATAGGATCTTCTTGATCGTGGGTACGTACGTGAAAGCCTTAGTCCTTGTGCCGTACCCGTGCTTTTAGTTCCTAAGAAAGATGGTAGCTGGCGTATGTGTGTTGATTGTCGAGCTATCAACAACATTACCATTCGATATCGTCATCTTATTCCTAGGTTAGACGACATGCTTGATGAATTAAGTGGTGCCATTATTTTCTCCAAGATTGATTTACGTAGTGGATACCACCAAATTCGTATGAAACTAGGTGATGAGTGGAAAACTGCTTTTAAAACTAAATTTGGCTTATACGAGTGGCTAGTTATGCCTTTTGGATTGACTAATGCACCTAGTACCTTCATGCGATTAATGAACGAGGTCCTACATCCTTTCATCGGTCGATCTGTAGTAGTTTACTTCGACGATATATTGATTTACAGCAAGTCCACCACTGAACATTGTGATCACTTGCGTGCTGTTTTTTCTGCTTTACGAGAGGCTCGATTGTTTGGTAACCTTGAAAAGTGCACGTTTTGCACCGATCGAGTTGTGTTTCTTGGCTATGTTGTTACTTCACAGGGCATTGCGGTTGATGCGGCGAAGGTAGATGCTATCAACAGTACCATTGCTGGGCCGCTGAATGAATTGACCAAGAAATGAGTTACTTTTTCCTGGGGACAAGCTCAAGAACAAGCTTTTGTCACACTAAAAGATAGACTTACGCATGCACCTCTACTTCAACTTTCTGACTTCGATAAGACTTTTGAGTTAGAATGTGATACGAGCAGTATTGAAATTGGAGGTGTGCTGCTACAAGAAGGTAAGCTAGTGGCTTATTTTAGCGAAAAATTGTATGGTCTCTCGCTAAATTATTCTACCTATGCTAAGGAATTGTATGTCTTAGTGCGTGTTCTTGAAACTTGGCAACATTACCTTTGGCCTAAGGAGTTTGTTATTCATTCGGATCATAAATCTTTGAAGCATATTCGTAGTCAAGCAAATCTGAATAAACGACATGCAAAATGGGTCGAATTTATTGAGTCCTTCCCGTACATTATTAAGCATAAGAAGGGGAAAGATAATGTCATTGCCGATGCTTTGTCTAGACGTTATACATTACTTTCTCAACTTAATTATAAGATCTTTGGTTTAGATACAATAAAGAACTTGTATGCTACTGATTTGGACTTCAAAGATGCTTTTAAAAATTGTAGTGAAGGGAGAGCTTGGAATAAATATGTGCTGAATGACGGTTTGCTTTTTCGTGCTAACAAACTATGTGTTCCGGCTAGTTCTCTTCGCCTTTTGTTGTTACAGGAAGCACATGGGGGCGGTTTAATGGGTCATTTTGGTACCAAGAAAACTGAGGATGTGCTGTCCACACACTTCTTTTGGCCTAAGATACGTCGCGATGTCGAGCGCTATGTCGCTCGTTGTACTACTTGCAATAAAGCTAAGTCCCGACTTAACTCACATGGCCTTTATATGCCTCTTCCTGTCCCTAGTGTTCCATGGGAGGATATTTCCATGGACTTTGTACTAGGATTACCTAGGATAAAGAGGGGGAGGGATAGCATCTTTGTTGTGGTTGATCATTTCTTCAAAATGGCGCATTTTATACCTTGTCACAAGAGCGACGACGCTACACATGTTGCTGATTTGTTTTTCAGGGACGTCATACGCTTGCATGGAGTTCCCAACACCATTGTTTAAGATCGGGATGCCAAGTTCTTGAGTCATTTTTGGAGGACGTTGTGGCACAAGTTGGGAACGAAGCCGCTTTTCTCTACTACGTGTCATCCCCAAACAGACGGGAAGACAGAGGTCGTCAACCGCACATTATCCACCATGTTGTGGGCTATTTTAAAGACCAATTTGAAGCTTTGGGAAGAGTGTTTACCTCACATTGAGTTTACTTATAACAGGTCAGTACACTCCACTACCAAGGTAAGTCCATTCCAAGTGGTATATGGTTTTAATCCCCGTGCCCCGATTGATTTGCTACCATTGCCACCTTCTGAAAAATTGAATCTAGATGCTTCCTCACGGGCTGAATTGTTACTTAAAATACATGAATCCACTAAAGCAAACATTGAGAAAATGAATGAGAAATATCGTGCTATTGGCAGTCGTGGTCGCAAAGAGATAACTTTTGAACCTGGAGATCTTGTTTGGTTGCATTTGCGTAAGGATCGTTTTCCTAAATTAAGAAAGTCTAAGTTGATGCCTCGAGCGGATGGACCTTTTCGCATAATTGTGAAGATTAATGATAATGCCTATAAACTTGATTTGCCTGCAGCTTTTGGGGTTAGTCCCACATTTAACGTTTCAGATTTGAAGCCATATTTGGGCGATGAAAATGAGCTTGAGTCGAGGATGACTCCAATTCAAGAGGGGGAGGATGATGAGGACATCTCTCCACAGGATACATCCATCGATTTCCCCATCATTTTCGCCAACAATATAGCTACAAGGACCGATCACACGCGCCCGTGCCCATCGCCTAAATCATGAGGTTAATTCGTTCCTTAGCAACTATAATAATGCTTATTTGGATGGGATGCTACTGAATTCATGTGATACTTTGTTGCTTAGGAATATGGGAGATGGTGTAGAGGAGTTGGAGATGAAGAGGACCACCACTCGGTCGACCGCTGACACCATTGGCCGATCGCCGAACGCCATCGGTCGATCGCCGACCACCCCTCAGCCGACCGCTGGCACTATCGGCCGATCACCGAACGCCATCGGCCGATCGTCGACCACTCCTCAGCTGACCGCTGGCACTATCGACCGATCACCGAGCACCATCGGTCAACCACCGACCGCCATCGACCGACCGCCGACCTCGAGGCCGCCGATCGAAAGTCACTGATTCCAGTCGGAAGTCGGACCCCATATCAAGTCGAGTAAGAGTCTCAATAGTTTCTTCGACTCCATTGGTTATCAACCTCGCCGGAACGCGGTTGACCTCGCCACGAAGGCTAATTCCTGCAAGCGAATCCAAGAACACAAGCAAGAACGAAAAGAACGTAATCAGAATTGCAGATATAGATGAAGCACGTTGATAGTTTGAGGTTTTACAAACCAATGCAGCAGCAGACAGCATCCTAAGCATGCATCACATATGCAAATTGCAAACTTATTAACTCAACACCGTGCTAATAAAAATAAACATGCAAATGCAAAATATCGAGATTAGCTCCAACATTCACCCCCTAATCTTGACATGCAATTCTTCACGCAACTTCAAAGAAGTGCTGGTTCATCATCGCTTGATGTTGTTGCTAGGAGTGCTTGCTCCATCTTCTTCTTCTTCTCAGGGCACTCAAATGCAAAGTGTCCTAATTCTTGGTAGTGATAGCACATCACCTTGGATTTATCAAATCTTTTGCCATGGTTATGACCACCGCCACCACTTGAACCACCTGTGCTGAGAAGCAGCTGATGGAATTATGCCCAAGAGAATTCTAGGGGAACCAGAAGTTCTGGCTAAGGGCCGAAAGTTCCGGGTTCTGGAGCATCCAAAAGTTCTGATTAGACCGGAAGTTCTGGGCCAGCCTCAGTTTTGGTTTTCTGGAGGAGCCGAAAGTTCCGATTTGACTGAAAGTTATGAGTTCTGGAGCATCCAGAAGTTTTGGTTTGACCAGAAGTTTTGGGCTTGCCTGGACGAACCGGAAGTTCCGGGTCGAAATAAATTTGATACAGAAGGTTATTTTTGGAAGTTTTGGTCAGAACCGGAAGTTCCGGTCCAGATGAACAAATTAGATCTATTGGGCTTTAATACAGATTAAAGGCCCGTGACAGAGCACTATAAAAGGAGAGGAGGGGCTAGTACAAAAAGGTTGCTGCATGATATTGGTTTGACCAAACCCTAGCCTTCACCTCTCTTCTAGCTACAACGGTTGTAGCGATCTCTCTCCGGATCTCACGAGTGGTGCTAGCACGCCGACGTGAGGTGATCCTGTCCCCGGATGTGTGGATACCGTGGTGGCACTACTCCAATAGTGGTGCTCGTCTTCTTCCAGTGGAGTTCACCGGATCGTAGGATCGCGTCGTCTTCATCGTCGGATCGCCGATGAACGAACAGAGTCAGGATGAGCAGCTCGAGGATGCGCTTCATCGACTCTACTTCCGCTGCTCGAGTGCGTCTTGAGTCTCAAGGTAACGATCCATGATCCCATTACACGCATGGTTCCTAGGCTAATGGGGTAAATTTTTGAAATTAAGCGCTAGCGTAGCCTCCCCATAACCCAACAGTGATATCAAAGCCTACGTGTGTAGTGTTCGATCTGAATCGATCACATATGGTGATATATGATAGAAATAGATTGGATCTATTGTTTTTGTCGTCGGATTT
>KE372319.1:331223-345048 GCA_000418225.1 Zizania latifolia
TGCTCTCATCTCCCTCCGCTTCTCTAGGAGAGTCAAAGTCGCGGCCTCCACCTACGACCCCTCTCCGGCCTTCAACTCCGTCACGGCCTTCGCGCCCGCCACCGTCGCCAACCTCGGCCCGGGCTTCGACTTCCTCGGCTGCGCCGTCGCCGATGCCTCCCTCTCCCTCGGGGACACCGTCACCGCCACCCTAGACCCCTCCCTGCCCCCCGGCACCGTCGCCATCGCCTCCATCACCTCCCCCTCCCGCCCCAGCCTCGCCACCCGCCTCTCCCGCGACCCCCTCCGCAACTGCGCCGGAGTCGCTGCCATCGCTGCTCTCCGCGCCCTCGGAGTCCGCTCCCACGCCGTCTCCATCCACCTCACCAAGGGCCTCCCCCTCGGCTCCGGCCTCGGCTCCTCCGCCGCCTCCGCCGCGGCCGCTGCCAAGGCTGTCGATGCCCTCTTCGGATCCCGCCTCCCACGCGACGAACTCGTCCTCGCGGGCCTCGAGTCCGAGAAGGCCGTCAGCGGCTTCCACGCTGACAACATCGCCCCCGCCATCCTCGGCGGCTTCGTCCTCATCCGAAGCTACGACCCCTTCCACCTCATCCCGCTCTCCTCCCCGCCCTTCCTCCGCCTCCACTTCGTCCTCGTCACGCCCGACTTTGAGGCACCCACCAGCAAGATGCGTGCCGCGCTGCCTAAACAGGTTGCCGTCCAACAGCACGTTCGCAACTCCAGCCAGGCGGCGGCCCTAGTCGCTGCCGTGCTTCAAGGGGACGCTGGGGTCATTGGGTCGGCTATGTCGTCCGATTGCATTGTGGAGCCGACCAGGGCACCGCTGATTCCTGGCATGGCTGCTGTCAAGACCGCAGCTCTGGAAGCTGGCGCGTTGGGCTGCACCATCAGTGGAGCGGGGCCAACTGCTGTAGCTGTAATTGAGGGCGAGGAGAAGGGCGAGGAGGTTGGCCGGAGGATGGTTGAGGCATTCGCCAGTGTCGGCAAACTGAAAGCATCATCTACCGTTGCTCAGCTCGATAGAGCTGGCGCGAGGGTTATCTCCACCTCGAATTTGTAGTAGGAAGGTACATTGTTTCATTCCTTTGTTTTTATGTGTTCCTTACAATGCCTTAGATATTTTCTAAACGATCAGAACAAGTATGCATTTGCTCAAATCGCTTCAATCCTAGTAAGTTCACTAATTTCTACTGGGTCATTAATGTTCTCCAACAATGGAGTTATGGAAATTGCTAGGAGAGCAGCAGTTTCGCACATCATTTTGTTGCGAATGTTACATCCAATTTTTCCACCAAATCATTGGCATAAATACATTCTTTTTTATGGCTAGTGGCATAAATAAGTTCTTTGTCAGCAGTTTCAGAGTAACTTTGATGTAACTTATACTGAATTCCAATATGCATTATTCCCTCCAACTGAAAGGTTCCAAACTTCACTAGATCTAAATTACTGGACCTTTACTTCCCATTTTGTTTATCGTAGCAGAAATTTGGATGCATACATTAGTCATGTTTGAGGTTGTGTTGCATTGTTGCAAGTTCTGTCCAGTCCACACAGGCAACAGCTTGGGTTTTTGTTATCATTGTATGACATGAATCGGCATGAGTTTTCTGTTGACATCTAAGGATGTAAAAGGCAAGCATCATGATTTCCATGGCTAATTAATTTTTTCACAAGACTTTGGTTATGTTTTTTTATTTGATATATGACCTTTTGCTATCTAGATCTCTGTTTTCCAAAATGTGCTAGCCTAACTTGTTTGCTGCCATGTTGAAACTGCTGCGTTCATTTGTACATGTTCATCATAAACTCCTTTCAATCACAAAAGAGTGATGCTTTTTGCTTCTCAAAAATTCATTCCAGTCGCAGATTTACTGTTGGGGATAAATATTATGGTACTAGTTGAAACTTCCTATTTTGTAAACTTCATTGCTTAATGAATCCAGGATAGTAGTGACTGAGGATAGAAATGGGTACATTCTCTGTTTTGTTTTAAGACCTTGCATTATGATTTAATTTGTAAAAATATGTTTTTCTGTGTTACCTGCTATCCATCTTTAGATGTTGTGCAAGCTTCCTGTGGAAAAATGATGCTAGAACACGCTGTGTTTGACAAGTTGCAATAATGTATTGGTTTATCATTTACAAGAGATTTGATAATTTACTCAAGAAGTGTCTTTGTTTTTTTTATCATGGTCTACATGTTATTGATTTAAATGGGCTTATATGTCATTGTCTCTTAGTGACATAGTGACATAAAAGGAGTGACAAATTATCAATTTTTTCTACTAAAGCCATGTCGACTTTTCTATGGATTTTCTGTTAGTGAGTCGCAAAGACACAGGCCAGTGATGTTTACGCCATGTCTAATGTCTGCAGGTCTGAGGTGACCTCTCCTGTAACTGGGAATGCCTGTTGCCACATGGACACTGGTGGGACCAAGGGCTGCTGCCTTTTGTATTTTCTGGGCTGACGAGAATTGTGTCAGTCCTTGGGTTGTGGGTTGTGATGTAGCAAATTGGGTTATGCCACCCATTGATTGCAATAAGCTAGGAGATGCAGAAACACCGTTTGACATGATCAAATAATGTGTCAGTCTGGTTGATTAAGTTGGGGCTGACTTGCAATGAATAAAATGAAGCTGACTTGAGATACTTGATTCTCTGCTGTTTGTGAAACCATTGAGGTTTGTTTTGCTGTTTGTGAAATCATTGGGGTTTGTTTTGCTGTTTGTGAAACCATGGAGGTTTGTTTTGGATGAGTGGTAAGTTAGGATGTTGGTGGGTGGAGGAGGAGGTCTAGGATTCCAAAGTGCTTGATTGAGTTTGATTGACAGACACCGCATGAATCCAATGTGCTAGTATAGTAGTAAGCTGTTTCAAGCTAATTGATTAGCAATATTTTCAATCAGAGGAGCGCGTGGGGATGTCTGGATTAACTATTTGTCACCGTAATTTTTTTTTGCTATTTGTCACTCCAAACTTTGATTAGTTTGGTTTTTTTGTCATTTTAATTGTTTTAAATTTTGTTTACTTATTTTATTTAATGAGAAAAGGCAAATTTGCTCTTATCTCCAAATAATATCAATAAACGGTGGTAGAGACAGTGAGAATGTCGTCGGTCACTCAACCGGTAAAGGCAGGCCTGAGCAGGGAGATGCCGATGGGACAGAGCAGCAGAACAACATTGTGGAACAGCTATGGGCAGCCTCTAGCGGTTGGGAGTTTACCGATAATACTGGAAGACGAGGGTAAATTTATCTTTTTATATTGAATAAAATAAGTATATAAAATTAAAAACAATTAAAATGAACGAAGTGAAGAAGAATTAAACTAGACAAAGTTTAGGTAGTAAATAATGAAGCCAAAATTTATGCAAATTTATGGTAGTAAATAGTGAAAGATTGGAGTAGCAAAAATCAATTTTTGAATTATCAATATCAATACGAGGAGGGAGGCGTGCGCGCCACCACCGAGGAGTAGGAGCGTGCGGCCCTGTTTCCCGGCACCTCCCTGCCTGCATGCCCATCCATCCAGCTCGACAACTAATGGCTTTTACCATGCATTGGCTTTGCCGATCGCCTTCTCCTCCTCCGGTGACCTCCGCCTCCCAGCGAATGTACAGGATGCGGCGGGGCGCTTGCACCGGCACCCGGGCGCCGCTGGGCTGGTGATCCCTTTCTACCACTACCCAAGCAGCAGCAAGAAGGCCAAGGTGCGGCCGCCATGCGCGGGCACCAGAAGCAGCTGTCCTCCCCGACGGCCGTGCTCGGGCACGTGACCCCGCCGCTGAGCGAGCTCTACTCGATGGGGCGCAAGCTCGGGCAGGGGCAGTTCGGCACCACGTACCTGTGCACGGACCTGGCCACAGGCGCCGCGCTGGCCTGCAAGTCCATCGCCAAGCGCAAGCTGCTGACCCCCGAGGACGTTGACGACGTGAGGCGCGAGATCCAGATCATGCACCACCTCGCCGGCCACGACAGCGTCGTCACCATCCGCGGCGCCTACGAGGACGCGCTCTACGTGCACATCGTGATGGAGCTGTGCGAGGGCGGCGAGCTGTTCGACCGCATCGTGGAGCGCGGCTACTTCTCGGAGCGCAAGGCCGCGGAGATCACGCGCGTCATCGTGGGCGTCGTGGAGGCGTGCCACTCGCTGGGCGTGATGCACCGCGACCTCAAGCCGGAGAACTTCCTGCTCAAGGACCGGGGCCGCGACGCTTCGCTCAAGGCCATCGACTTCGGGCTGTCCGTCTTCTTCAAGCCCGGCCAGGTGTTCACTGACGTTGTGGGCAGCCCCTACTACGTGGCGCCGGAGGTGCTGTGCAAGCACTACGGCCCGGAGGCGGATGTGTGGACGGCCGGGGTGATCGTGTACATCCTGCTCAGCGGCGTGCCCCCTTTCTGGGCGGAGACGCAGCAAGGCATCTTCGACGCCGTGCTCCGCGGCTCGCTGGACTTCGAGTCGGAGCCCTGGCCGAGCATCTCCGACAGCGCCAAGGACCTGATCCGGCGGATGCTGCGGTCGCCGCCGTCGGAGAGGCTGACGGCGCACCAGGTGCTGTGCCACCCGTGGGTGTGCGAGGACGGGGTGGCGCCGGACAGGCCGCTGGCGCCGGCGGTGCTGTCGAGGCTGAAGCAGTTCTCGGCGATGAACAGGCTCAAGAAGATGGCGCTGAGGGTGATCGCGCAGAGCCTGTCGGAGGAGGAGTTGGCCGGACTCAAGGAGATGTTCAAGGCCATGGACATCGACGGCAGCGGCGCCATCACCTTCGACGAGCTCAAGGAGGGCCTGCGCAGATATGGCTCATGCAACCTCAGGGAGGCGGAGATCAGAGACCTCATGGACGCAGTCAGTACATACATACTCCCTCGCTTTTAATTCCATTATTCCTGGCTACCATTAATCCTACGTACTGGATTTCATATCATGTCCAGGCCGACGTCGACAAGAGCGGCACCATCGACTACGACGAGTTCATCGCCGCCACCGTGCACCTCAACAAGTTTGACCGCGAGGAGCACCTGCTCGCAGCCTTCGCCTACTTCGACCGCGACGGCAGCGGCTACATCACCGTCGACGAGCTCGAGCAGGCCTGCCGGGACCACAACATGGCCGACGCCAGCATCGACGACATCATCCGCGAGGTCGACCAGGACAACGTACGTCGACCTGTCTGTCCTTCTTCCATTCTATTCTATATATGCACACACACATTCCTAGCTTTTCTTAATTAGAACTTGATTAACTCATGCAGGACGGCCGCATCGACTACGGCGAGTTCGTGGCGATGATGAAGAAGGGCATGATTTGCAACGGAAGCCTCACCATGAGACGCACTGCTTCCGATGTTAGCGTCCTCCCCGCCGCTGGATAGAATCTGTCCCCACTACCAAAACAAGTGTATTTTTTCTATGTTAAGATATTTTAAATTTGGCTAAATTTATAGAAAAAATCATTATTATTACCATATGAATTTGGACATTATTAGATCTGTTATAAAATATATTTTTACAATTTGTTTGACATGATACAAGTGTGTTATATGCCATAGGCTTTGACTTGGTATAGTCTACCTTGTCTTGAGTGGCTAGAGTTTTTTCTTTGTGCTTAAAGTTGCACCTACTAAGGGCCTGCTTGGTAGAACTCTAGCTCCAGCTTCACCTCTTCTGGAGCTGGAGCTCTACCAAACGATTTCAGCTCCACAAAAAATATGAGCGGAGTGGGTGGAGTGATCTAAAAAAATAAACTAGAAGCAGGTGGAGTAGGGTTAAGGCTGCTCCACAACTCCACTCCACACCCCACTTCTGGAGTGGAGTTGTGAAGTTGGAGCTCTACCAAACAGGGCCTAAAACTTGCCCGTTACATACATGGAGCCATCACTTCTTTTGTGCTATTTAGAGCATCTCTAAGAGAGTTGTTATTTTTTATTTCCTAAGCTCTTATATAGGAACCATCCTATCTTTATTAATCCCTAAAAAATAAATTGATGCACAACAGATTTCCTTTATTCTCAATCCCTATTTTTAAATCAGGCAATATCTGTAACTCCATCCACGCGCACCAAAAAATCTCGGCAATCCGCTGGTGTCGCATCTCCATCAGCGCGCACCAAAAAAATCTTGGCAATCGTTCATGCTACAGTGCTCTACATCGCACATAGGGCAATCTCCACGCACAGCTGGGCGGCGTGCCGCATGCCACCGCTCTCCCTCTCCATCTCAAAATCTGCATCTATTATTCTAAAATTCGATGGACGAACACAAATTTACCTTGCAACAGAGGAACTTGAGGAGTTCGAGGGGCACGCCGTGGAAGCGGTCGTAGACGGGGACGACGACGGCCTTGACGGTGCCCTCGACATGGTCGGAGTTGGGGCAGAGCAGCCTGGTGCCCTGCTTGGCGTACGCGTATGCCGCCGCCGCTAGCACCAACGCCTACACCACCGCCTGTTGGACAAACTCCAGGTACGTGTTCCTTGGGACGACAGGGTGCGGATGGCGCGCTAGGGAGGGCAGGATGCGGGCGGCACGCTAGGGATGGTGGGGTGCGGTGTCGTGCTAGAATCTGGCGGTAGGAGTAAAAAAAGGCACGCGCGAGAAGAGAATGGCGCTAGCAAAAATAAGAAACCAGAAGTTAATCCTACTTTTGAGATAGATAGAAGGATATTTAGGAAAGGGATTTGTTTAGGGGTTTTGTTAGAGCCTAATTTTTTTTTTCAAAATCCTAAATTTTGAATTTGGGGAGTTGAATAGGAGCTGCTCTCAGAGCATCTCCAAGAGAAACTCTAAAATTTGATTCTCTATATAGCTTGTTGGGATTTATTTTTCATATGTAAATCTCTTTAAATGTGTTTCTCGCTAACAGAGTCCCTAAATTTTAGTCCCTAAAATATTTTTTGGGTCCACCATTAATCGAAACATAGTAGTTTTCTCGTTCTTCCAACATGTGCTTGGATTAACGTCGCCTCTGCTGCCTTTGCTGACACGAGTTGTCGCTAGGCAGCACGAGAAGCTGTGGTAGATCGGCTCATCAGCGTTGTGATTGCTCGCTATAGAGCCACCACGCCTTGGGGGCTCGCCATTTTCCTATTTGAGACTTTGCCAATGGATCTTGTGCTAACAAAGAGCTCAAGAAAGAATATGGTGGACTTTTGTAGTGATAGTTTTTTCTACACGCGTAAAAATCCTTGTAGGAGAATATGGGAGCGATGTACGCTCTCTAAAAGTAGGGAGCGAAATGATTAGTTTTGGGGTCCTTTATTTTTGAGAGCCATTTAGAGTATCTGTTGAGACTGATTTTTTTAGTTGTAATCCTAAAAATTTAGGGAAATGAGTCCTTTAGAGCTTCTCCTAAAGATGTGTTCTTTAGATGGAGCATCCTCTATCTACCTTACAAAACGACGAGCAACTATGATGACAAAGCCTGACAGGGCAAATTATCCACATTTAATATAGGATGACCATTATTACGTACACACATTAAATATAGGTTGACGAAATGTTTCAGGTCAAGCCGTGTTGGATACACCTGTCTAGTTCGTAGGGCCCACAAAGCAAAGTCTCTTAACTAGCCGAGTGGTCAGAGTATGTCACGCAGGCTCACTCTACTCTAGTGGTCAGATCTAGTGGTGGGCAGAAATAAATCAAAAACTGAACAAAACCATTGAATCAAACCAAACTTTAAGTATTTTCTTTTTTTTGTTAATATTCGTTTTTATTTTAAAGTAAATTTGGTTTTCGGTATGAAAACAGAACAACTGAAAGAATCAAAAAAGTTTAAATTTTTTAATGTTTATGTCTTGATAAGTTGATATATTAAATTATGATTTAGTTTTAATTTTATCTAGCTTACCAGATGATGCTTCAAAAGAGTGGTTATAGCATATTTCGGTTAAAACTAAAAACCAAAAAATGAGCTAAATTATTTCGGTTTTGGCTATTTTAGCACACTGTTCAGTTTCTGTTTCCTAAAAACTAGATTTATTAGAAATAAAAAATGAATTGTCCATTATTTGATGATTTGCCGCTCTTAAAAAGTGGCTTCGATTATTTGCCACTTTGATCCACAGTCATAGACTCAAATGGCCTCACTTATCATCTACATAAGTGGTAAATAATCAAATAGCACGAATTTTTTAGTGGCAAATCCTCAAATCTCCCAAAAAATTAAGAACATCCTAATTTCTACCAAAAATACAATTACCTACATCCTTGAAAACTGCACCAATGGTAAAAAAGTAAGAGATATACTAACCGATACTTAAAAACATCACATATGTCCTTTCACAAATAAAAAAAGATGATGACATGATTTTGGAATATTTTTCATGTAAATATTATTTCCCCGTCACAACACACCACAACACACGGGCGATTTGCTAGTATACAAAACAAATGCATGGCATGGTATAGGCTCCACACACTAATTTTATAAATGAGTTATTTTACGGTCCCTGAGGAGGTATCAGAAGTTTACAGTCCCTCAGATACAAGAGGTACCAAAATTAACACTAAAAATTCTAGTACCTTCTCAGGTAATGTAAAATTTCCATTCATAAATCGAACTAGTCAAATTTCTGGTGCAATTCCTTATACATTTCGAGTTACCAATCTACCTAATTTGGTTCGGTTAGGGAGGCTATGTTCGACGCGGGCAACATGGCTTATGGCGGCCGGGTGTTCACCTTTCGGCCATGGGACGTTCAACTGCATGCTCGGTCGGCCTCCTTACCTTTTCATGTCCGCCTATGCATCGAGGGGCTGCCAATGCATGTGTGGACTGAAGAACCTGTTGCTCACGTTATTGGTCGTTCTTGTTCGGTGCATTACCTTGAGGAGTACTAACGGCGTAACAACTACTCTAAAACGTATGATCTCTGGGCATGGTGTCACAGTCAGAATGGCATAGCTAGAATTGTTTGGCTCACCATCTCTAATCCAGACCCCCTACAAGCCTCTGCTGATATTCCCCTTGTTTGTGCTAACCCGTATGATGATTCTGTTATTGGAGCAAAGTTAGGACACACTTACAGAGTTCTTGTGCATGTAGATAAAGTGGAGGACTACTCTCAGGCTGCTCGCTATGGCCACCCACACATGCATGCGTTTGAGTGGCACCTTGGGGTACCTGATGGTGAGGCCGTGCACGCACCCTTTCTGGACTCCCGCCACTATGGCTCAAGCATCTTGCGCTGACGTGGACACAATGATGACGAGGGCGACCATGAGCAAGATCACTCATGGCGTCGCCGCGCAAAGTCTATCTAGGCTCGCATCGACTGCCATGACGAAATCGACATCATCCCTCAAGCCAGCAGGGGCCAAAGTGCCGTTAGGGATTCGGGTGGACGCCGTCACCGGGCTAGTCTTCCAGAATCAGTTGATTCGCTCAAGGTTAGCGGATCGCTAATGGCGCCGGATGTTGTGGAACATATTGATTGTTCTTTAACTGTCAATGTTTGTTTGGATTTATCCGTTGCTACTGTGGAACCTCGTTTGGACCCCATGAGGGTTGAGACCACTAATGCTAACCTGCTTGTCCCCTCCTCGCCTCAGCTCCAGGAACTAAATGTGCATGACCAGGTGGGCATGACGGACAGCATTGGCTCCTTCCGCACTCGTTTGGATGCCTTCCTGGACTCTGTTGCCTAGGCGCTTCCTCAGCCCCTGTTGCAGACTCCTCTAAAGGTACGAAGAGTTAAGAAAGGGAAACAAATTGCCACAGCTAGTCGTCGTAGTTCATGGTTGGCCGTGAAAAACTCGGATGGTCACGGACCTTCGGAGCTCGCGTAAGAGTGCTTGCTAAAAAACTTGGACTTTTGGTTCCCTTGGCTGACTCCTCTTCTGGTTCTACTTCACAGTAGCTCTCTGCCTTGTTCAAGTAGCCGCTCAGTCCGGGAGTGATCCAAGCCATCAAAGAGCTGGTGACTGTCGGGGGTGGGCATGCACTGCTCTAGAAGATTGATGAGGCGCCAGCAATGTCCAGCGCCCACTAGCTGAATGCCTAAGCTCATGCTGGATGGTTCATCTGCGGTAGTTTTTGTCCGATCGCAAATGTCTCACTCCCCTCTGCAGATGCTACGTCTGTCTCGTATGGTAGTTATTTACTTGGAACTGAAGATGCATAGTTGCGGCAACCAGATATTGTGTTTTGTAAACATGCGCTACCCGCTTAGATTTGGGGCGCATGGGTTGTTGCTTTTGGTTACCACCGATGTCTACTGACCGCTTAAAAATCATATGTTGGAACGTCCGGTGTATCAACTCCCTGGCTAAGCAATGTGCCCTCCAACAGTTCATCAACCCTTTGGCGCCAAACATTGTATGCTTTCAAGAAACAAAAATACAGTTGATGACTAGCGCCACAGTTAGCGGCCTTCTTCACCACCATTTCGCTAGCTCCTTCGTTCATCTCCCAGCGAACAACTCTAGTGGGGGCAAACTACTCGCAGTGGAAGACAGATATTTTAAGTTACTCGCCTCGCACTTGGGCACTCACACCATCACAGCTTCCATTCGGAACAAATGGGACAATGGCTAGTGGAGTTTAACGGGCGTTTACGGTCCCCAAAGTAGCAACGATAAGAGAGCCTTCTTACAAGAAATTGAAAACGCCAGGTAGTACGCGCTCAATAGCTGGCTACTGCTGGGCGACTTCAACATTATCTTGAGATCTCAAGACAAAAGTAACCCCAACATTAATCGAGGGCTTATGCGCTCTTTTAGGGGGACCATTGATAAGCTCCTCCTTAAGGAATTGAAACTTCATGGACGTTGCTTTATGTGAAGTAGCAACTCTGCTAATCCCACGCTCACAAAAATCGATCACGCCTTTGGCTCGGCAAGCTGGCTGCTCTCACACCCGGGAGCTTACCTCAATGCCTTATCCTCTTCAGTTTCAGACCATGCTCCTCTTCTTCTGTTCTAGCTGCAAGCTCCTCACAGACCACCCCATTTTTGTTTTGAAAATTGCTGGCTGAAGATGGAGGACTTCATGGAGGTTATTTCTAACTCCTGGCTCTCACGTCCGATGGTTGTCTCTGATGCTATACTAAATTTTCATATCAAGCTAATGATGGAAATATGCCCAACAGAATTCTGGGGAAACCGGAAGTTCTGGCCTGAGGCCGGAAGTTCTGGGTTCTGGAGCATCCGGAAGTTCCGGTTAGACCGGAAGTTTCGGGCCAGCCCCAGTTTCAGTTTCTGGAGGAACCAAAAATTCCGGTTGGACCGGAAGTTCCGGTCCAACCTAAAAGGTGTGTTCTGGACGAACCAAAAGTTTTAGGTGGAACCGAAACTTCTGGGTTGAAATAAATTCAATACAGAATGCTATTTTTGGAAGTTTCGGTTGGACCGAAAGTTCTTGGTCCGAAAGTTCCAGACAGAAATAAATTCATACAGAAGGTTATTTTCGAAAGTTCTGGGCTGGACCAGAACTTCTGGGCCAGATAAACAGATTAGATCTGTTAGGTTTTAATACTGATTAAAGGCCCATGAGAGGAAACTATATAAGGAGAGTAGGGGCTAGGACGAAAATGTTGTTGTTGGTTGTTGCTTCGACCTAATCCTAGCCACCACCTCTCCTGGCTACACTGGTTGTGGCTGTCTCTCCCCTAGTCTTCCACGTGGTACTAGCATATCGGCGTGAGGTGATCCCGTCTCTGTACGTGTGGATACCATAGAGGCGCCGCTGCTACTACGGTGCTGATCTTCCCGTGGAGGTCACCGGACTACATCATCTTCATCACCGACAAACGGACAGAACTGAGCGGAGCTGATTGAGAACGCGCTTCATCAACTCTACTTCCGCTGCCCTAGCATGTTTCGTGGCTAGAGGTAATGATCTATGATCTCATTACACGCATGGTTCCTGGGCGAACGGGGTAAAATTTTTGAAATTAGCGCTAGCGTAACCTCCCCATAACCCAATAGTGGTATCAGAGCCTACGTACATAGTGTTCGATCTGGATCGATCACATATAGGTGATATGTGGTGGAAATAGATTAGATCTATTGGTTTGCATCGGAATTTCGGAAGTTCCGGGTGTGACCCGGAAGTTTTGGGCCGAAATAAACTTCGTACAGAAGGTTATTTTCGGAAGTTCCAAGTTTGACTCGGAAGTTCTGGTCCAAAATAAATTCGACACAGAAGGTTGATTTCGGAAGTTCCGGGTTTGACTCGGAAGTTCCGGACCCTTCGACTAGAAGTTCTGAGCCTTTGAGCAGGAAGTTTCGGGTCTTTCTCAGTCACGTGTAGATTCTACGCCTAACTTGTTTTTGCAGAGAATGTTGAGACTGGTATGGCCTTATGATGTATATGATGCATACGTGTAATTTTTATGGCCTGCGTGTCATTGTTAATTGCAGCCCAAGGCTGTTCTATTGTTGTACGACCTGCGCGTCGACATGTGATGCTTCTGATACAAGTTCATAGAGACCTGAAGCGTGATGTCCCAAAGGACAGGAACCATGGAGATGGAGATCACCATGTGAAAAGAGCCATACTATGTCACGGTTAATATGATTGCCTGTGATGTTTGCTTGTGTTACTGTCATACTACTCTTTTATGTTTTCGTGTGCGGTAGGCATCGTTACCATGTTAGAATAATTTCCCTTAGAAAATTAAGAACTTTGAAGACCTTTCCAATAGCTGCACCTACAAAGGTTTTTGATCTTTGTATGATGGGTCTGCCAAAGCAGGGTGCCATCTTTTGTCTTAACCAGTTAGAGTGGATGTCGGACAGCCACATGCATAGTATTGATTTGCTTAACAAAGCTATCAAAACGGTTTTGGGCTTTGGGGCATGGAGTTGGGTGTTAAGACATAGGATGCCACCTCAATAAACAAGAGTTACATAGGATGTGATTAGCAAATTATTACTTACCTATGTCACTAATCTTCTAGCAGTGATGCCAAAGCTTACTAGGAGTTAGTTGAATATAGATCTTGTCCCACTATGTATCGTTAGAGGGAAAACGATAATTTTACATATAGTGAAACATGTTTTATTTGATAGAAGATTCACATAGTATAGTGCTGAACCTTGTATTTTTGTTGTAGATCATGGCACCTACTGTTAAGAACATTTTCGTTTTTAATCCGCGATTAATTCTTGAAAAGAAAAAGCTTTCTGGAACAAACTTTATTGACTGGTACAGAAACTTGAGAATTGTCACTACTAGAAAATACCCCCTGTAGCTACGACAGCTTTTGAGTTAGACACGCTTTTTTTCGTTGCTATGTCAATGTAGAGACGCTTTCATAAAGCGTGTTAGAAGCGTCTTCGTACGTACCGTGTCAGACCTTTTAGAGATGAATTATTTAAGCGTCGCTACGAAAGAAAGAGACATTCTATAAACACGTTAGATGCGTATCTAAAAAAAATAGATATAATTTACCAGATACATGTATTTGACGTATCTAGTGGTGTATTTACGTAGTATTGTAACACTTCATTGCATGTTAATAAATGTAGATACAATTTAGTAGACACATGTATAAAACATATCTAGTGGTGTAATTACGTAGTATTGTAACACTTCATTGCATGTTAGTAAATGTAGCTACAATTTATAGATACATATACAAACCATGCCTACTAATATAGACACATTTTATAATGACGCCTTATTGCGTAGTAATAAGTGTATAGACGAATTGGTAGAACTTGACCAGTGACGAGGCATCTGACGTGGCAACTGATGTGGCGGTTGACGTGGCATATGACATGGCTGATGATGTGGTGGATGATATGGCACGTGATGTGGCACATGGTGTGGCAGGTGACGTGGCAAGTGACATGTTCCATAGTAACATTGAAAAG
>KE372319.1:369364-380731 GCA_000418225.1 Zizania latifolia
CTCGCATTGATGATTAGTTTGATCAGTTGTAAGGAGCCTCAGATTTCTCTAAGATAGATCTTCGATCAGTGTACCATTAGTTGAGAATTCGAGAAGAAGATATCCCCAAGATGGCTTTTACAACCTGTTATGGATTGTTTGAGTATCATCAAGAATAAGTACACTCTTCCTCGCATTGATGATTAGTTTGATCAGTTGTAAGGAGCCTCAGTTTTCTCTAAGATAGATCTTCGATTAGTGTACCATCAGTTGAGAATTCGAGAAGAAGATATCCCCAAGACGGCTTTTACAACCTGTTATGGATTGTTTGAGTATCTGGTGATATCATTCGGGTTAACCAATGCCCCTACTTTCTTTATGAACCTGATGAACAGTATATTTATGTAGTACCTGGATAAGTTTATGGTGGTATTCATTGATGATATTCTTATTTATTCCAAGGTGGAGGAAGATCATGTGGCACATTTACACCTAGCATTACAGAAGTTGAGGGAGCATCAGTTGTATGCTAAGTTAAGTAAGTGTGAGTTTTGGTTGAAGGAAGTTAAGTTTCTGGGTCACATTATTTCTTCTTTAGGAGTTTCCGTTGATCCAAGTACAGTCGAAGCTGTTACTAATTGGGTGCAGCCTTAGAACACTACGGAGATAAAGAGTTTTCTAGGACTTACGGGTTATTACCGTCGGTTCATTGAGAATTTCTCCAAGATGGCCAAACCTATGACTAAATTATTACAGAAGGATGAGAAATTCGTTTGGACACCTGAGTGTGAGGAAAGTTTCATAGAGTTAAAAAAGAGATTAGAATCAGCCCTAGTGCTAATTCTTACAGATCCTAAGGGAGATTTCCAAGTATATTGTGATGCATCTCGTCAAGGTTTAGGATGTGCGTTGATGTAAGAAGAAAAAGTAGTTGCCTATGCTTCTCGGTAATTAAGACCCCATGAGTTGAATTACATGACCCATGATTTAGAGATGGCCTTAGTGGTCCATGCTTTGAAGATTTGGCATCACTATCTCATTGGAAACCATACAGAAGTCTTTACGGACTATAAGAGTTTGAAATATATCTTTATCTAACCAGATTTGAACCTTCGGCAAAGAAGAAGGCTCGAGCTAGTCAAGGATTACAATGCCAGTATCCAGTATCACCCCGGTAAAGCTAATGTGGTATCTGATGCTCTTAGTCACAAGACCTATAGAAATGCTATTTTAGTTGAGGAAATATCTTTGGAATTGCTGCAAGAGTTTGAAAAGTTGAGTTTGAGTGTCGTTTCGAGTGGATTTTTAGCAGCCTTAGAAGCCCAGTCTTCGCTATTAGATCAAATCCGTAAAGCCCAAGTGGATGATCCTTATATTCTGAAGACTAAGGAAAGCATGAGGGAAAGAAAAGTTTGTGAGTTTGTTGAGGATGAGCAAGATACTTTATGGCATGGAAGTCGTATCTACATACCTGATAGGAAGGAGTTGAATGATCTCATACTCTGTGAAACTTATGAGACCCAGTACTCTATTCACCCCGGGAGTACTAGGATGTATCAAGAACTCCGAGAGAAGTTTTGGTGGCCTAGTATGCGTCGTGAGATAGCAGAGTATATAGTTCTATGTGATGTATGCCAGAGAGTAAAAGCAGAACATCGGAGACCTACAGGGCTACTCCAACCTTTGCGAGTGCCTGAATGGAAGTGGGAAGAAGACGAAATGGATTTTATAACCGGATTACCAAGAACAACCTCAGGGTATGATTCTATTTGGGTTATTGTTGATTGATTAACCAAAGTGGCTCACTTCATATCAGTCAAGACTATCTATCGTAGTAGCTAGTTGGTGGAGCTATATATGGCTAGAATTATCTATTTGCATGGAGTTCTTAAAAGAATAGTGTCAGATAGAGAAAGTCAGTTTACTTCTAAGTTTTGGTAGAAGCTACAAGAAGAATTAGGTACCCGTTTGAATTTCTGTACAACTTATCACCCTCAGAGTGATGGAAAGACAGAATGAGTGAATCAGATTCTATAGGATATGTTGAGAGCCTGTGCTCTAGATTTCGGAGGATTATGGGATAAGAACTTGTCCTACGCCGAGTGTTCCTATAATAACAGTTATCAAGCTAATCTTCAGATGTCTCCGTTTGAAGCTTTGTATGGAACGAAGTACAGAACGCCGTTGTTTTGGGATCAAGTAGATGAGAATCAAGTCTTCGGCACGGATATAATGAGAAAAGGTGAAAGCAAAGTAAAGATTATTCAAGACCGTTTGAGAGTTGCTTAATCTTAGCAAAAGAGTTATGCCGACAACCATCGTCGAGACCTCAGTTTTCAAGGAGATTTTGTATACCTCAGAGTTACCCCTTTCCGAGGAGTTCATCGTTTCTAGACCAAGGGAAAG
This sequence comes from Zizania latifolia, assembly GCA_000418225.1. Classification (NCBI taxonomy): domain Eukaryota; kingdom Viridiplantae; phylum Streptophyta; class Magnoliopsida; order Poales; family Poaceae; genus Zizania; species Zizania latifolia. The sequence goes on from KE372319.1 coordinate 371,750, forward strand.
TTGGCATCACGTTTTGTGGGACCATACCGGATAACAAGTCAAAGAGAAGAAGTCGCCTATGAGTTAGAGTTACCATCATCCATGGCAGACATCCACAATGTGTTCCATGTGTTTCAGTTAAAGAAGTGTCTGCGAGTTCCCTCTAAAATGGCAGATGTTGAGCAGATAGAGCTTCAAGAAGATTTGACGTATGTGGAAAAGCCTATTCGTATTCTAGAAGTCAGTGAGAGAAGAACCCGGAGCAAAGTGGTAAAGCTTTGCAAGGTCCAGTGGAGTAATCATTTGGAAGAGAAAGCTACTTGGGAGCATAAAGATGAATTGAGAGCCAACCACCCGCATCTTTTTCTAAGCGCCTCTGAATCTCGGGGTCGAGATTCTATTTAAGGGGAGTAGGTTTGTCATAGCCCGAAATTTTCAAAATATAAAGGCTATGAATAAAATAAAAGGAAAAAGAATTTTCAATAAAAGAAAATAAAAATAGAATTTTTCCTAAAGAAAAGAAAGGATTCTTGAGTATTAAAATTTGAGGAAGAAAATTTTGCAAATAAAATATTGCTAAATTTTTTTTACAAAAGTCTCTAAAAATGTAAATAATTTTTTTAAAAAAATTCTGGGTTAAAAATATATTTTTCTAAATTTTTGGAGCCCTTTCTAAAAGAAAAAGGAATTTAAAATCAGTTTTTGATTTAAAAATCCAAACCCCTCCCTCTTGGGACGGCCTTCGGCCAGCTTATCCCACGTCGCGCCCCGCTCTGGCCCAGCAGCCACGCTGCGCCAGCTCAGCCGCTCCCACGGGCCCGCTCTCAAGCGTAGTCGCTGACAGGTAGGCCCCACCCGTCATCCCCAACCTCCCACCCGCATCGCCCACGCCTGAGCGCCGCCACTGCGCAATCCGCTGCTACTGAGCCCGTGGGCCTAATCCGAGCCTGCCGTGCTCCGCCAGACTTTTCCCCCAAGAAATCGGACCCAGCCCATCGCCGAAACTGCCTCCACCGCATCCCCCGCCGTCGTCGCCGTCTGCTTCATCGTCGCCCGCCTGTCCTCGGCCTCGCCTCCACCATCGCCACCGATCGCCAGAAGACCCATGTATTCAAAGCTATTATTCTTTTAAAGTTGTATTTTATTTTAGAATGTCACTGGGATTGGGATATAACCCTGCTTGTATTGCCCCCTATTGTTATTTACCTATTCCTTGTTTACCTAGGGATTATTTAACTTAACTAGTATGAATCTTTACTATAATTTATCTGGATGCTTAGGAATTATTTAGCCCTGCTTAGAAACTAGTTTCACATTCATCATGCTGTTTAATACCACTTACACGTTAATGTTGGCTTATAATTACTAGTTGAATATTAAACTGGTTCATGAATTAAATGTCATTACAATTTGATTAAGGTGGGTTGTGAGTACATGGTCCGTGGTTCTGCTAGTCATACTCATGACACTTTAAGGACCGGTTCATGGGCCACTTTTGCACTGTAAACTCACACTCACCACAAGCCAGCATGGGTAATGGTTTGACCGGAAGCCTAGAGATCCTGGGTGAAGCATCGAGACGGTTGATAGCCCTGCACTGGTGTAAGTCTTTGCTATATGGATGGGGAGCGCTAGGGGGTATTGGGTAGATGGTAACCTGGGGTGTAAAACTTGGAGGATCTAGGTGGATGGTCATATCACAGCTCTTTTCTAAGGTACCGTGGTGGTATTGAGACGCATGGTAACATGTTGTAGGGTTGTGTCTTGTGGGTAAATTTGTGCACCTCTGATCAGAGTAAAACTATTCGAATAGCCGTGTCCACGGTTAAAGGTGGCAATGCAAGATCACTCTTGATTAGTCTCATTGTTACTTAATTAACCTGATTTACTTTTTGTTCAATCTGGTTAGCTCTAATTTAGAGTGTTTTGGTTGGTTTTTGGGTCTGATGACTCTAGGTAAGAGTTGTTCAGTGAATAGATTAATACTACTTTTAAGGTTCTAACTTAATTAGAACTACTCTTTAAATTCTACCTCTCTTTAATGTTGTTTTTATGCAAATGAACCCTATTATACCATCTTTGTATCCCCTGTACATTATAACTATTTTGCTTGGATGGCTTGTTGAGTATTCAAAATACTCACACTTGTATTACCCCACTACCAGAAGAGAAGTTCGTCAGCGAAGATGAAGGTAGCACCTTTTGAGCTAGGCGTAGTCAAGCCTACCTATGGAGTAGAGTCGCCACTGCATCAATAAAGTTATTTATGAGTTATTTATAATTGACATTAATGTTTTAAGGTTCTAATACACCTCTGTAATAAGTATTTTATTTATTCCATCATGAACAATCATGCTTTCGATGTCTAATAAATTGTCTATTGTATGCCTTGGCTGATTCCTGGACGAGGGTACTTTCTGCATAATAAATCGCAAGAAAAATAGTTAGAATTTTCGGACGTGACGTCGGTAGAGCGACAAAGCCAAAAAGTTTTCAATGAGATCATCATCTATACTTAGTGGCGTGTGTAGAAGGAGCGCAACCGAACGCATCTTCAGGGCTTCAATTGATTCAGTTCACTGGCCAATCTTATCATTACCGACGTCGAGGTGCTAATCTTGCGATTGCTACGGCTCTCGCTAGGTGTCCTTGAGCCTGCATTCCAACTCTATCACCCTACTATTGTATTTTTTTTCTCCCTTATGTTTGTTATAGTGTGGTGTAATTCTTATATCCTGTAAACTCTCGGGGACCTTTAGTCTCCTCCCTTCTTAATACATTACAGTGGTCCTCCCGCTTATGTTCAAAAAAATGATCTTACCATGTGTATCGTGGTCGTTTTATCCGATTATCAATATGATAATTTCTACGCCCTGAGAGTGAATGTGGTGTCTTCTTTTTATCATGTATTGATAATAGGGTAATAGATACTACCTTTTTTCACAAAGTGAGTCGTTTGACCTTTTAAAGTTAAACTTCTTCAAATTTGATTAATTTTATGAAAAGATATACTAATAATTACAACATTAAATTAGTTTTATTAAATCAACCATTAAATTTATTTTAATAATGTATTTATTTGATATTATCAATGTTAATATATTTTTATTTAAATTTGTTCAAAACTTAAAAAGTTTGACTTTGGAAAAAAAAAAAAACTACTTCCATTATGAAATCAGAGGTAGTATATAGCATACATGCGTCTACGTGCTGGCTAAGAAAAAAATAAAATAAAAACTAAAGCTCAATGAATGAGTGAAAACTCAAGGGCGTACAGACTACAGAGAAATTTAATTTCTGTCTTGTGCAACCCTCACAAAAAACCATCAAATTGTAGCTGATGAACAGCATGCTTATATTTTGGGTTGGTAAAGAGCAGTTCTCGTGGCGTTTAATTAATACAATAATTGACTGATGAATTATTAAGATTTTTTCTTAGTATGTCATATAAAAACAAGTTCAGCGTTAATTTGTCTCGATGCTTAGTATGAACTGTTCCCATGATCTTGATTTATTTCTGTAAGCTTGTTCAGCCTTACCATTACACGTCAGTGAATAATAGTACTTAATTAACATAAAACTATGGTAATTTTTTTATAAATTTCCCGTGCTTGCTGATGCATGATTATAACGTGTGCTGAGAATTAAATTTTGTCCTGGTAAAACTTACGGCGGATGCAGATTGGGAACAGATGACTAATCGTGGTGTAGAAAAGACATTTGATTAGATTAATCAGTAATAATACAAGAAAAATGGCTGAAAAGAAAGCAGGGATGTTTGTTGTTAAAGAAAGAAGTCAGCGAAAAACACTTTGGCTCTATTTGGACATATTAAAGTATTTAGGATTATAATATAATCTTAATTATTGAATAAGCTGCATGATAGCTAATTATGATTATTAGTTATATTGTAGATTATGATTATTACTTAAACTATCTATAATTTTTCTATTTGGCATATAATCTAGTTTTACTTAATAATTTTTCTATAAGCTATCAATAAGTTATTCTAAAGAAGTCCTTTTGCTAATTGAACCCATGCATGCAGATTAATTGGTGTGGTTTTTAGGCAGATTAAATCACTAATTAAGACGCTATAGAAAATATAGAATGGCGATTTATAAGTTAATTGTGTCGGCATGTCGGCACGCGCGCGTTTGAGTCATTTCCATGTCACAGCAACTGCAAATCTGCATCGTCCACAGCGCTGTTGTGTATAAATGATCACGTCCTCAGTCTTGGCGCCAATGCAAAGAAAAGAATAGGAAGGGAGAAACAAAGGATCGAGGAGGATGAGAGGCGCGGTGATGGTGACCGCGGCGGAGGCGCTCGGCAATATGCTGCTGGGACAACGCTACCATCGCCAGCACCCTCGACACTAACACGATTAGGCACGGCACTAAATGGTACTATACTCTAATCATACCGTGCTGTACCAGCACGTCGTGCCAGAGCCGTGGCCCAGGCACAGCACTAAGGCAGATTAATAGTGTTGTGCTGGCACGATGGCACTATCGGTCCAGCGGGCTAGTACCAGCACTGACACTACAGGACAGATTTCACTGCAAATATCAGATTTCAATTTCATTCACAGATTTCACACTGTAGCATTTACAATTCAAAAATCAATTTCATACACAAAATTCAATTTCATTCCTAGATTTTAACTCCTGACTCTCGATCCAAAGGTCCAGAGCTGAATATGTGGGCATCGAACGGCTAGGGTGGAGGCGTTGTGCCAATGTTGGGCTAGCCCAAAAATCATCGTGCCGTGCCATGCCAGCACTACGGGTCGAGGTGGTGGCCCAGGCACTACACTATCCATAGGACTGGGCCGGCACAGACACTATACTGATAGGGCCGGGTTGTGCTAGTGTCATGCTTTTTAATGCTGTGCTTTTTAGTGTCGTGCCTTGGGCTGTCTTTCAGGCCCGTCCCATTTGGCCATCTATATCCTGTACATTAAGAGGGACTTGCCCGAACTTGATGCCCACCTGATCTCTAGGGCCTCGTAGTGGCCACCTTGCTTATCGGCGCCACCATCGTCTTCTCTGGCCCACTCTCTAACTCCCGAGGCCACCATCCTATGCTCGTTGCCTCCGTGTTGCTCTACTTCCTAGCTGGCCTCCTTATTCTCTGGGCCTCAAACGTCCAACTCCTCCTCGCACGCCTCATCGATGGCTTTGCCATCGGCCTCATCGTCACACTCGTCCCCATCTACATCTCGAAGACGGTGCCACTCGACACCCACGGTCAACTCAACACGCTGCCTTAGCTCACCGGTTCCGCTGGCATGTTCCTCTCTTACTGTATGGTATTCGCCATGACGCTCGCCATGCCTCGTACCCGACTAGCGCGTCATGCTCGAAGTCCTCTTCCTGCCCACGCTCCTCTACTTGATCGTCACCGTCTGCTACCTGCCAAAGTCGCCACATTGGCTCGTCAGCAAGGACAGGATGAAGAAGGCTAGGGTCGTGCTCCAAATGCTCAGGGGGCGCCACTGGGACATCTCTGTAGAGATGGCGCTCCTCATCGAGGGGCTCTCCATTGGTCGTGACACAGCCATCGAGGAGTATGTTGTTGACCTATCGGAGGATAATTGGACAATAGCGAGGTCACGCGATGTGGCCCGGAGGGCGGCATGTCATGGGTGGCACCAGTGACGGAACCAGGATCTCGGCACGCCTGAGGCTCAAAACAAAGCGGTGACGTAGGAGACCAGAATGGCGAGCAGGGATACGTGGGTGCCGGCCTAGGGCGGCGCGTAGGGGCCGACTTGGGGTGACGCGCGGGCAACAGCCAGGGGCGACGCGGGCACCGCCTAGGGACGGAGGCACGGGGGCCTGTCGAGGGCGGACTAGGGCGTCGACCGGGGGCGGACGAGCGGGCGCTAGTCAGAGGGTGGAGGCGCGGAGGCAGCGGAGCGGGGGGCGGAGCTACAGAGGGCGTGGAGTGGTGCCGCGATGGGTTCTCGATGGGACGGAGGCTAGAAGGAGGAGCACAGGAGCTTGCTGCTAGGGTTTGATGATGACTTCGGTGAGCTTCGCGCAGGATGGGCCGCTAGGAGTGGGGAGGAAATGAGGCCTAGCCTCAGCCCTAGACTAAGCCTAAAGAGTAGGGCTGAGCTAGGACTGGACCCATTACTATCTTCTTCTTTTTTGAAAAATCCTAAGTACTATAAGGGAAAAAAATTGGGTTTGAGACTAAAGCCCAAGCTGTAAGGCCCAATTCTGCCCTGGGTGGCACAGCCAGTGGCACCGAACAGCTTGCTTGGCAGTGTCGTCTCGCTGGCGGTGGCGCATCACGACAGGGCAGCGTGGTGGACCACCTTAGGCCTCAGGACCATGTTGTCACCCTCCTCAACAGTCTCCATGACATGAAGGCCCCCGCCAACGCCAGCAGCAGCGCGCTCTTCCCCAACCTCGGTAGCCTAATCAGCGGACCCATCGACTGGGATGAGGAGACCGGCCGTGGCGATCAGGTGGACGAGGATGATGACGACGGCATCGAGGCACCGTTGTTGGGTGTGAGAATCAGGAGGCACAGCAGCCTAATGACCGACATGGACGATGAGGCGACGACCACGCGGGGCATCGGCGGTGGGTGGCAGCTAGTGTGGAAGTGGATGGAGGGCATCGCGGCAGGATGCGACAGAGCGTGGTGAAGAGGATGTACATGCACGAAGAGCAAGGAGAGACTGCAGAGGGGGTGCATGTGGCGGGAACGGATCCTCTGACGTCGGGCTCAGAGAGAAGTCACGATCCCAGCCGTTCGGCTGGGATCTGACGGTGAGCGCGGGCACCGGAGCAGGACAGGCTACGTGGCAGCCGAAGTAGAGGGGGCGGTGGCCAGAGTAGGGGACGGTGGCCAGAGCAGGGGGCAGGGTGCCATCGGATCCCAGCCAAACAACTGGGATCGCGACTTCCCTCTGTAGTCGATGAAGCCGACTGTAGAGGATCTCGTTTCGCATGTGGCAGCCCTGGTGAGCTAGTCGGCGCTCCGCACCAAACAAGAGGAACGAGATCCTATGGAATACCATGACCAAAATGAACTCCCGCTTCTATTATTTCTTTCAAATTGATGTTCCAATATCTTCTTGTCAGTTTTTCCACACTTTCTTTTCATTTTTTCTTTTTTTTTTCATCCTACCATTCCATTACAGAATTTTTTCTTTTTTAAGATTAAGAAAAAACCAAAATAACTTGAAATAAATAATAATTGTTCCGATGGAACCTTCTACTAAGAATTGACCATTGATATAAGGTATAAGCATAACCTTAATGAATTAACTAACTTCATTCTACTGCAACAATTGTACTGGAATGATGAATACCTTGAGCAGGTAGAAATAGAAAGAATTTTGCTAAAATGGAAAAGGGCTTTCTTTCTAAAGGAAGAAAGATGCTAATTTGATTAATATCAGGAGATCGAATGAGTTTATGCTTCCATAATTGAATGATAAATGACAACAAGCGAAGGAGATAGGCGGCTTAAATAAAAAAAGATCCAAAATTTAAAACATGTATCTAGAATCACTGGAAAACAGGAAACAAAAATAGCGAAAATTAGCTTGTTAGGAACCCATCCAAGATCGTTATAGACCCAACGAATTATAAGTTCCCAACCGCGGGTGGAGTGAAATCCAACAAAAAAAATCAGTAATTAAAAGAATAAAAAAGCTTTTATTGGGTCATTTAAGTTATAGAAGAATTCCTATCGAGGATATAACCCCGGGGTACTTCACGACGGTGATAGCGATCAAGTGGAATGAGGGATCAGGAGACGAAGCATTAAATACGACCCAGAAGGGGTCGGATCATTCAATAGCCAAAGAAGCGGTCGGCAGTCTGAAAAGCTCCCGAGTCCTGCACTCAGGAAGATGACCCGATCGCAGGCACTCGGACGATCAACGTTGATAGCTAGACCGCCCTATCAATGACAATAAAGCCCGGACGTGTAACTGTTCAATCAAGATAGTGAGTAACACCAGGATTAATTGCCCACGTCCCGACCGTTTTAACTGTTGTAAAGGGACTTAATAGGGCGTATAAAGCCTAAACGGTAACCCCTTAGCCCCTGCAGTATATAAAGGGCTCGGGAGAACCTCTTACGGGCACGACGTGTCTTTTGGCTACACATTCTGATACGCTTAAGACCATTTCAAGCCCTTAAGACTCATACTTCTACACATAGGACTAGGGTTATTATTCTCCAGGAGGTCCGAACTTGTCTAATTCTCGTGTCTCGTATTCTTTTGAGGCAATCATTGAATCTCGGCCACAGTCGTCCCCTTACACCTATACAAAACACCTCTGTGGGTAACCCCATAGAGGACTGTCATACTTATGCGACGACAATTCCTGAACCCAAGAATTCAAAATAACAAGTTCTTCTTTACCCAGAAAAAAAGAACCACTTAGAATAGCCAAACAGATTATATTTGTCGAGAAATGCAAAATGATATTGAGATGATCCTCATTATCTATTTTGGCCAATTGTATTATTTCCTTGTGTATTCCTATAGGGGTTTTTTTGTACATGTGTCTTCGGTTTCTCTTTTATCATTTCGTCCAAGATAAAAAAGTCTTCTAATTCCATGAATCTTTCTAGAACTCTTTTCTCTTGAATATCAGTTAAGAGAATTTCGGATTGCCCATTAATTAGAGGGAAATCATGGTTCGGCTGGGATCCGACGGCGCACATGCCCCACCACCGTCCGTTCTGGCCGGTGCCACATTCTATCCTGCCCGCCACCGCCTCGCCCGAAACCGCCCCGCCGTCGGGCGCCACCCTGCCTCCGGCCGCCGGCCACTGGATGTCGCCCTGCTCAGTCCTGCACCAGCCGCCGCACAGGCCCACCCTATGAAATAAACAGAGGCCGAAAGCGCAGAGGCCTTCGTCTGGCATGCGATTATATTTATAGTCTGATGCAAAGAGCCTGCACCGTGGCTTTTACAGGAGTTTGATTACAATACGTCTCAGGAAGAGTCCGACACAAGCAAA
>KE372319.1:382863-396315 GCA_000418225.1 Zizania latifolia
CGATACCCCCGGAATTAAGCAAATGAGACGGAAGGAGATTAATTTCTAAGTGAATTCTAGCACCGGCATTTGAATGTAATTGAGTGAAAGGAAAAACATGCTCATCAAAAATGATATCTCAATAAATATAGACTCTTTCTGTAGAAGGATCAAGGCATTTAAAACCTTTGTGAAGAGGGCTATAGCCGATAAATGTGCATCTCTTTGATCTGTATTCTATTTTTCTAGAGTTATATGGCCTGAGATTAGGCCAACATGCACACCTAAAAATTCTTAAATTTTGATAATCCGGAACTTGATTATAGAGGCGTTCTAAAGGACTCTTGTAACCAAGAAGTTTTGTGGGTGTGCGATTTATGAGATATACAGCAGATAAAAATGCTTCATCCCAAAATTTTAAAGGCAAAGAGGCATGAGCCAAAAGAGAAAGGCCGACTTCTACAATGTGTCGATGCTTTCTTTCAGCTGAGTCATTTTGTTGATGAGCATGAGGACAGGAAACATGATGCACAATTCCTATTTTGTTAAAGAAGGAGTTTAGCTTCTTATACTCTCCTCCCCAATCGGTTTGCATGGTTTTGATTTTTCGATCAAAGAAGCGTTCAACAAAATTTTGGAATTCATGGAATATTTGGAAGACCTCAGACTTGAACTTGAGTAGATAGATCCAAGTAAAACGACTGTATGAATCAATAGAGCTAACATAGTATTTCTTGCCCTCAACTGAAGAGGGAGCAGGACCCCAAACATCAGAATAAACAAGTTCAAGAGGAAAACACGACTCACTAGAAGATCTAGGATAGGGCAATTGATGACTTTTTGCCCTTTGACAAGCATCACACACCGAGTTATTATTTGACTCAGCTAAACAAGGTAACTTATGGTTACGAATAACTTTATCTACTATAGCAAAAGTAGGATGCCCAAGACGATTATGCCACTGTTCACGAGAGGGAGTGTTGACTGCATTTATTTCCTTTCCATGGTGGACAGCCGAAGAAGGTGACAGAGGCAAAGGATATAGTCCACCATGGCAGCTCCCTTCAAGAAGAGTCCTCTTCGTGGCCTGATCTTTGACAAAGAAATACTTAGGATGGAGTTCAAGGAATGCTGAGTTATCAGAAATAAAACGATGTGCTGAAATAAGATTTTTGTTTGCCTCAGGAACGTAAAGAATATTTTTCAAATGAAGATCACGTGAAGGGGTATAAATAACTGAATGACCAATGTGTGAAATTTTCATACCTACTCCATTTGCCGCATGGATCTGATCACGTCCTTTGTACTTATCTTTGACTGACAGTTTATCAATTTTACTTGTCACATGATCTGTTGCTCCAGTGTCAACATACCAGTTGGTATCGACTCCATATGATGTAACTGCAGTACCTGCATATCTTTCATCTGGAACAAAATTTTCATCAAAACGATGCCAACATTCTATTACCGTGTGCCCTCTTTTATAGCAGAGTTGACACTTTGGACGATTGTCAGAGTTCCCTCCTTGATGCTGACTAGTTGTCGAAGTTGTGTTGTTTCTTCCTTTGTTGCGCCCACCACGGCCACGTGGTTGAGAACCACGACCGCGACCTTGATTATTTGAGCGACCACGACCTCGGTTTGCTAGATTGGCCGAGGAGTAGTGATCTCCTTGCGATGAATGTCGAAGTGACATGCGCTGCTCAAAGTGAAGAAGCAGAGAATAAGCCTACCCTACTGTGACCGGTTTCACTCTTGAGACAAGAGAGGAAACGATGGGCTCGAATTCTTCATCTAGGCCAGCGATGATGTAGAACACCATCTCTTCTTCATCAATTTTCTTGCCGGATGCTGTCAGCTCATCTCCAAGAGCTCGCATCTTGCCGACGTACTCAGTTATACTGAGATTTCCTTTCTTCATTGTAGTAAGAGTAATTCTTGTGTTGATAGATCTGGCCCTTATTACTGATGAGAACATTGCCTCAATGACGCTCCAGGCAGATGAAGCCGTGCTACATACAGTTACTTGTGCAAGAACATCTCTTCCAATTGTTAATAACAGAAAACCGAGTAACTGTTGATCGATGACCATCCACTCGTCATACTCAGGATTGGAAACTTGCTTGCCATCAACACTGCTGGTGATAAATTCTTCGGGTGCCTTTATAGCCCCGGTGAGGTATCCTTCTAATCGTGCTCCTCGGATCACCGGTAAAACTTGTGCTCTCTAGATTGCATGATTATTTTTACTCAACTTTTCTGATATCACAACGCCAATCAGAGGATTGACGGAGTTCTTCGTGCCGGCCATAGACTCCTTTGGATGGGGCTCGCACAGCCCTGGAGTTGCTTTTGGACAGAGCTTGCACGGCTAGAAGCCTGCTACCCGTGTCTTGTCTTCACGCTGAAAAGCTGCCGCCGTGTCTTGGTTTGCGCGCCGGAAGGCTGCAGCTTGGTTCGCACGTCTGCAAGGATGGCTTGCGTGCTGCCGCCGTGACTCGAGTTGCGTGCTTGTTTCTTTTTTTTTTGAGAAGATCAATTGCGATCGTGGCTGCTACGCCGGCTCTGATACCATATGAAATAAACAGAGGCCGAAAGCGCAGAGGCCTTCGTCTGGCATACGATTATATTTATAGTCTGATGCAAAAAGCCTGCACCGTGGCTTTTACAGGAGTTTGATTACAATACGTCTCAGGAAGAGTCCGACACAAGCAAAAGCAAATCTTAACTAATTAGCAACTAACTAGCACGTGGGTTCTAGATCTTTATCTTTCTTTCAATACACCCAACCTCTGCTCCACCGCTGGCCACCGTCCCACCCTGCTCCGGCCACTGCAAAGCCCCGCCCGACCGCCACTGTGAAGCCCCAATAGTCACCACCGTGAAGTCCCGCCCTTGCCTGCGCGCTGTCGAATCCCAGTCGAATAGCTGTGATCGCAACTTCTGACTTCGAGAAAGCCCGATGTCAGAGGATCTCGTTTCTAAACAAGATGACGAGCAGCCGAGAAAGGCAGGGTGGAAGGAGCTCTTGGAGCCTGCTGGTGTGCAGAGTGGTGATCCAGATCCTACAGCAGTTCTGTAGCGTCAGCGGTGTGCTCTTCTACATGCCGCGCAGATCCTAGAGCAAGCCAGCGTGAGCGTGCTGCTCTCTAGGCTATGTTGGGTAATCTTGTTGTTTATTCAATAATTATGTGGCACTCATGCCATATAGTATGTATGGCATCTCACCTTAACAAGTACAAATTTTTATCTCTCATGTTAAATTTTTGTTTAGACTACGGCGTTTAGCTGAAAAAAAATGAAGTAGTTTGTACTATATAAACACGAATTGATCAAAATAAAATAGTCAATGCTGCACTAAACTATCCATCACCATTATAAAATTGTAATTCGTTATAATAAACAACCTGGGTGAAAAAAAAAAGAGAAAATATCAAAGGCTGCTAAATTAAGTAGGAAGAAATTATATAAAAATATAAGGTTGTTTAAAGTTTAGAGGAGATACATACAGGGTGCCCTATAATTTTTTCCGTGTTAGTACGTGCACCAATAGTCATGCATGGTATCATGCGTATGTGTTAGTTGGTTTGCATGGATTAGTAATGCATTAGTTGGTTTAACAAGGAGTGACGGCAGTAACGTTGGTCGTTGGAATGTGCTTGCATGTAGGGGCGAAGTGCTGCACTGTGCCGCTTTAGCTGGGTAGGAATTGGTCTAATCTGTTTAGACTGCATGCATGCAATGAGTCTTTCCTTATTTAAGTCGTGTACCAGTTATTTCAGTTTAAGAGAAAAGGAAGAAAGAAACGACGCTGAGTGTTTTGAGTCTCCCAGTGCTTCCTACATCTTCTTCATAGAGTACTCTCGTCTAGCTCCTGTATTTATGTGTATTCTCGCTTTAGGTGTGTCCACGGGAAGAGAAGGTGTGAATGAATCAAAAATCTGTACCAACAGCCTCGGCCTACGCGCCGACTCCGCCTCCATCCTCATCAGCGGCCTCACCACGCTGCTCATGCTCCCCAGCATCGGCGTGCACTATCAAAAAACAGATTTTAGTGATAGAGTTTTACCGAAAAAACAACGCGCGTCACTAATACATTTTTAGTGACGAATCGTTTTTCACACGTCAGTGATGTTGCCTTATTAGTAACGGATCATAATATAGCCCGTCACTAAATAGGGGGCACCCCTATTAGTGATGGGTCACATTACCACCCGTCACTATTGGGTCGAAGAATATGTGACGGATGGCAACTATCGTCCGTCACTACTGATCCAGTGACAGGTGGTAGCTCCCGACGGAACCACCGACGACTATGCCGCGGCTCCTGGATCTAGCTCCTCCCGCCGCACCAAGTCGACAAAACAATAGCGCAGGGGTAACAGAAAAAACAATTGGGGACCTCGAAAGGACGACAAACGATTAAAGCGTTCAATGAAGGACAAGCGTGACGACACTAGGTGTCGGAGGGACAGCACCGAGGATTGACCATGCCAACGCCAGACCCATAGAAGGGTGTGGCGTAGGAAGACCAGCGAGGACGTCACGATGCACGAAGAGTAGCGGGCCGAGATCGAAAAAGATGGTGGACCAGCGGGGATCGACGTTGAACCAAGTCACTTTCAAAAGAAAAACTCTAGCCCGATGCCGCCTCGAATTTTGCCAAAAAACAACGGATGCCATCATGATCCGACTCCTCCTTTTTTATCCAGCTATGTACCCTTCACCTCATATGAAATAAAGTTTAGGCTTTTTCACTAAGCAGAACTACGTCATTTACCTTCTTCGACAACAATCGCTAGGCTTGAGCCCTTTCAAATCAATCAGAAACGTCACGCGTTTAGCTCAAACGGTTGTGCCAATATGGATTTGCTCTGGGTTTGGCGTTAGCAACCACGCGAGTGAAAAAGAGTTAGCGTTTGCGCCCTCTCGATGTCCGGTTGCTAGCCAAGGCCCTCGGAGGCTCAAGTCTAAGGCCTTAACTTCGAAAAAGTCTCGGCAGCCTTGAGAACTCGTGATGCCTGATGTCGGGGTTGACGCGTAAGCAGCATTAGTCTCCTGCGTCTGAGAATATATGGCTACACCAGGGGCTTGAGGTTTCGCCTCGAACGCACGAAGGACTTGATAAAATAAAAAAACTCACAAGGACCTCGAGGGCTTGTTCAGCCTGATGTCGTAGGCGCGTGTGTGGCCTAAGGGCCTCGTGTCGAGTACTATATGACCTAAAGTTCCTCGAGGTAAAAGCGGTGTCAAGACTAAAAACTTGCAAGTCACGAAAGATTTTCCTCCATTTCACAAAATAAAACCAAGTTCTTACAAGCAAGTTTTATACTAACTACTCCTACATTGATGCAGATTATGATACAACTATTCTTCGAGGTCACCGCCCTGGGCTCCTGGACTTCGAGAGGCATTGTTGCGGCTACAGGGTCCTCGGGAGGGGTAGGAACTGGAGGTCTCCGATGATCACGGTGGTGATGCCTTTCACCTCCTATCGGAACGCCGCTGCTTGGCCTTCAGTCGTCTCTGCAGGCATGCCGTGCTCCAGCACCTGAAGGTCCACCGACAGGAAATGAGACTAGACATAGACCAAGGCCTGCTCGGCCTCAGTCTTCACCGCCTCATCGATGAGGAGGCAGAGCTAGGCCTCGAGTCCCTCAAGCTTGTCATGAAACTCTACCTCGGCATCCTCGACAAAGAGTGAGTACACGCGCTCGACTATGGCACGGACCTCGACTGCCTCCCTCTTGAGTTCCCAATTTGGGCACGAGCCTCGAACACCTCTCCCTCAAGCTCCCCGATGCAGGCGCGGTCCCGGTCATGCCTCTCTATGAGCAGAAGAATGACAAAGGTTATGTTCAAGACGAAGCACGAGGAAAGGAAGATAACCACTCGTAAAAGACTCACTCTGATATTCAGCGGCCTCCGAATCAGCCGACTCCTTCGCCGCATCAAGGGCCCTTCGGGCGGCCCCCTCTACCTCTGTCACTGCCTTCGTGGTGGATATGGTCGCCTCGACAACAGCCCTCGAGGCCACCGATTGGCGTTCGGCTTCCTCTACCATGCGGGTGGCATTGTTAGCCGTCACCACCGCTCCAGCTGCCGATGTCTCCACCACAGCAGCCCTATGCGATAGCTCAGTGTTCTGGGCCAGAAGATCGGCACGCTCACGCTGGAGCGACTTGACCTCGACCTTAAGGGCCACCACGCGGTCTTCCTCTGACATGTGTTGCGCTTGGAGAAGCTACGGGGCACAAGAACCATTGAAGCAACCACTCAGGCTAAGAAGAAATCAACAAAGGGGAGAAAGGACGTACCTTGTCAAGCCATGATAGAAGGCCAGTGGCCTCTCCCAACATCGGGCCTTGGATCGGCCCGGGGGCTGTGACCACCACGCTAGGGGTCCCCGATTCGACCCCAAGCTCGAGGCCATCCATCGCCATTGGGGCGGGGGGCTGAGCGACCAGAGCAGCTCCCTCCGGGAGATCAATGACCTCCGTCTCAGGCACAGTGGCTTGCGCGACACCATCCTCGACCGCCGCTCCCTCAGTCGGGGAAGCGATAGCCTCCTCGGCGGCCAACCCTTCCATCGAAGGATTGATCGTCGCCACCACTGATGCCACGAAAGCGTCCACAACACCCGGGACTAGGGCCGGTGCCACCTCCAACTCCGCACCAATATTCTCGGGCACCGTAGTACCTGGCACCTCAGCCACTGCAGTGCCCGATCCCCCGACCGCTGCAGTCATGGCCAGCGATGGCTGGTCCACTGACGGTCCCAGTGGAAGATCCACTCTAGCGACCCTATAAATCACAACGTACCAGGGGCCCCACCCACCCCAACCTTGGTGGGTTTCGAGCGTTTGTCATCCCACCAAGTCCGTCCCCCTTCCGCCTCAGGAGCGGAAGGGATGGGCTAGCATCCCCTTGGACCGGTAGGCGACGGGGCTGGTCGACGCCCCGGGGATGCTTAGGGAGCAGCGCCTGTGAAAAATACGCAGTGTTACCCTACGGCTAGGGCGCATCACACCGTGTGGGTGGTCAAGCATCAGCACAAGCACAAAACAAAGAGCAGCAAAAACCAAAGAACTTAAGGTCAAAAACTCACCCGGGGTCGAGGGTTCGAGAGGCAGTATGTCATGAACCCGAGATCAGCCAGGAAGTTAGGCTTCCCAGCAAAGAAGGAGTTGAGGTATTTCGTGACCTCAGTCCGGGGCATCCACTCGGGCTCGAAAGCTTTTGGGTCAAACGGCCCGATCATGTCGTAGACCGCCTTGTCCCGAAGCCGGAGCAGGAATATCCGCCGCAACAGGAAGCAGGCGACGACCCCGATCCCGGTCAGCCCATTCTCCTGAAACTCCTTCACCACCTTGACCAACTCCCGAACCTGGTCCTCGTCAACCGAAAGGGCCTGGTCGCCCTAGCTCGCTGGGACTCCAGCTTTAGGCCGATATCCATCTCGACGGCTGGAGGGTGGTTCGTCCCGTAGAACCATTGCGCCCTCCACCCATTGTTCGAAGAGGTGACAGGCATCTTCAAGTACTTGCCAGACCTTGTGGAGCGGAGATGGAGCGTGGCCCCACAGATCGCCTTGGGCCTCGATGACTGGTGGAGAACATAGGTTCTAATGCGGATCCACCCCCAGGTACGCCTCGCATAGGTGCACAAAGATGGCAATGTGGAGGATCGAGTTAGGGTAAGATGGCTAAGGGGGATCCCGTAGTGATGCAGGAGACCTCAAAGGAACGGGTGCGTGGGCAGAACAAGCCCGCGCTCGAGAAAAGATTTGAACAAAACAATCTCGTGGGTGTTGGGCATTGGGAACTCCTCTCCCTTCACCGCACGCCACCCAGACACCGTTCGCTTCGGGAGAAATCCGGCCGCCACCAGGTCACGTAGCTTGTCTCGAGACATTGTAGACTTCTACCACCCTAGCGGCAGAGGCGGTGAAGTCGAAGATGGCGGCATGCTTTGTTGGGTTATGGAGAGGCTACGCTAGCGCTTAATTTTAAAAATTTACCCCGTTAGCCCAGGAACCATGTGTGTAATGGGATCATGGATCGTTGCCTTGAGCCTTGAGACGTGCTCGGACAGCGGAAGTAGAGTCAATGAAGCGCATCCTCGATCTGCTCCTCACAGCTCCGTCTGTTCGTCGGCGGCGAAGTCCGCCTAATTCGGCGTTCTCCAAGGAAGAAGAACAGCACCGATGCGGCAACGGTGCCTCTACGGTATCCACACGTACATGGATGGGATCACCTCGTGCCGGCGTGCTAGCACCACTCGCGAGATTCGGGAGATCAATCACAACACTTGTGATCGTGGAGAGAGGAGATGTGTGGCGGCTAGGGTTCTCCACCAGGAACAATAGAAGCAATCAGCAACCTCTTCGTGCTTGCCCTACCTCTCTTTATATAGTACCCCATCATGGGCCTTTAATCTGTATTAAAGTCCAACAGATCTAATCTGTTCGTCTGGCCCAGAACTTCTGGCTACAACCGGAACTTTTGAACTCCAGAACTTCCTGCTATAGCCAAAACTTCTGAAAATGACCTTCTGTATCGAATTAATTCTTGACCCGGAACTTTTGGTCCAACCAGAACTTCCGGTTTGTCCAGAACCCGGAACTTCCGGTTCATCCAGAAAATTGAATACCGGGGCTGGCCCAGAACTTCTGGTCCTACCAGAACTTTCGGATGCTCCAGAACCCAGAACTTTCGGCTACAGCCAGAACTTCCGGTTCCTCTAGAATTTTCTTGGGCACAATTCCATCAATCTCCCACTTGCACAAGAACCAATTCTTTTTAAGATTTGAATTCCATCCCTTAAGCGTGCGGCCCGATAGGTTCATACGCAAACGGCCGCTACCTAGAAACAATTTCTGGATCGCCAATCAATAGCAGTACCTAGCAGCACATATTGACCCCCGAAAGCATACAAAGTCAAAATCATACTTTCTGATCCTTGATATACTCACACACTAATCCCTTTACCACACGACATCAAACAAGCTCAAGGCAAGATACGTGTCACCCTTGTTGGTAGCTCGACACTTCACTCGATCAAGTAGTGGATTCAATCATGATCAATTCTTTGATCACAGTGGCATGGCCATGCATTTTTCAATCCGACTATCTCGAGGGTTCCAGAGACGTCTCTCCTGTTATGTAGGATGGATAAATTCCATCTTGACCGCTCACATCCCACGACATGTTTCGTGACACACCCAAAAGCAACTTTTATAACTACCCTGTTATGGAATAGCGTTTGGAAGCCCCTAAGTGTGCTACTACACATTCTGGAATCAATGACGATCTCAGGTCTGAGGATTCTGCAGGTACACCATTTGAGATGACAACTGATGGCATATATAAAATAACAATCCCAGCAGTATCTCAAGGTGGGTCTAACTCTATGTTCACGAACATGAGTCCACATCATTGATTTGACATCTCTATGTCTATGATTTGTGAAATATGATCATCAATTAGACAGATGTGCTAATCTATAAATCATCACTGTCCCACATGATGATATGAGATTAGGGATCGTTTAGAACAACATCATAACACAAAGAGTCTCACAAATAAGTCATCAACTTGCTGATCAATGTAAAAGACATTTGTTCAAGGAACAAGATAATAAATTATCCAAATGTACATCAGCATAGACAAACTAACTTCTTCTCGCATACACTCGACTCACTCACGTAAGTATCTAATACCCATAGAGCTCAAGTGCGCCTCATGCCTGGGCTGTGAGAGAGGCTTCGTCAACGGATCGGCTATGTTCAAATCCGTGTGCACCTTGCATATCTTCACATCACCTCTATCTATAATCTCATGGATCAGGTGATAGCGCCGTAGTATGTGCTTAGACTTCTGATGCGACCTAGGCTCCTTGGCTTGCGCAATGGCACCACTATTATCACAATAGAGGTCCACTGGACTGCATGCACTAGGGACAACACCCAGCTCAGAAACAAACTTTCTGATCCAAACTACCTCCTTCGCAGCTTCCGATGCTGCAATATACTCGGCTTTTGTTGTTGAATCTGCAATCGTTTCTTGCTTAGAACTCTTTCAACTCACTGCACCTCTATTAAGGCAGAACACAAATCTAGACTGCGACCGTGAATCGTCCTTGTCAGTTTGAAAGCTAGCATCGGTGTAACCATTTACAACGAGCTCCTCCTCATCTCCATAGACCAGGAACATATCCTCGGTTCTTCTCAAGTACTTAAGGATACTTTTTACAACCGCCCAGTGACTTTCACCTGGGTTTGACTGATATCTGCTCATAACGCTTAGAGCATAAGAAACATCTAGGCGTGTACACAGCATGGCATACATGATGGATCCGATTGCGGAGGCATACGGGATCACACTCATCTTCTCCAGCTCATCAGGTATCGAAGGACACTGACTCTTGCTGAGAGAAATACCATGTGACATTGGCAAGAAACCTTTCTTGGAATTCTGCATATTGAACCGTTTCAATACCTTATCAATGTACATGCTTTGGCTTAATCCAACTAACCTTCTCGATCTATCTCTATAGATCTTTATGCCCAAAATGTATGCTACCTCTTCAAGATCTTTTATTGGGAAAATTTTTCTCAATGAAGCCTTGACAGCATTTAGCATAGGAATATCATTTCCGATCAACAATATACCATCTAAATATAAAACCAGAAACACAAGTAAGCTTCCACTAGCCTTTTTATAAACATAAGGCTCTTCTTCGTTCTTGATGAAGCCAAACCCTTTGACTACCTCATCAAAATGAAGGTTCCAACTCCGAGAAGCCTGCTTCAGCCCATAAATGGACCTTTACAGCTTGCAAACTTTCCTAGCATTCTTTGGATCATCAAGACCTTCAGGCTGTGTCATGTACACATCCTCACTTAGGTTTTCATTAAGGAAAGTCGTCTTGACATCCATTTGCCATATCTCATAGTCATAAAATGCGACAATTGCTAGGATGATCCGGATAGACTTTAGCATAGCGACGGGCAAAAAAGTTTCATCATAATCAACACCTTGAATCTGCCTGAAACATTTCGCCACCAATCGTGCCTTATAGATGTGAACAATTCCATCAACGTCTATCTTTTTCTTAAAAATCCATTTACACTCGATAGTTTTTACACCATCAGATAGATCGATCAAGTTCCAAACTTGATTCTCTCGCATGGATTCTAACTCGGATCTTATGGCTCCAAGCCATTTCTCAGAGTCAAGTCCCATCACTGCTTTCGAATAGGTCTTAGGTTCATCATTGTCTAACAATAATATGTCGCGCTACCCAGTGGTTAAAAACGCTAACCGCTCGAGCGCACGACTTAACCTCTCCGCTTGGGCGCTGTGAAGACGTAGGAATACCTGCGATTTTTGCGTCAACAAGATCACCATGGTCTCAAAACTTCAAACATGGCCTCCTACCAGTGAGGCCTCAACACCAACGATTCTAGTGGACAAGCTCATCAGCAAAGTATCAAAGGATTCTGTCAGAAGACAAGAAGTTAGTGAAGGTTTTTTCTTGCAGGATATTTTTTGACGCTCGAGCTAAATGTTCCATTTAACTTGAGGCTCAGGGGCTACACTATGTGGGTGCACCTCACACGAAAGAAGGGAATCAAAGTTTTTTTCAACATCATCAGAATTCAGCAGAAGTATCAAAGTTTCGAGAAAGAGGTCCTTCTAGCTTATCTTGTTAAAAAAATTCAACCAAGCTAAAAAGAGCTCGGGGCTGCTGTCGGGGATGTGACCCCTGGGTACCCTATAATTTGGCTTATCAGTCTGGACCAAGAGCAGTCCAAGTCTAGCATTACCGCCTGGTATGGCCCATGAAGGGGGGTTCAGCTCTGATAAGGAAGGATTAGTCCTTATTAGGTGATTAGACTTTAAATATGGTATGAAGAGATATATTTATACTAGAATCCATGTAATTAGGGATTTAGTACCTGAGTTCGGTAGGAAACTTTAGATCGACTCGGGGTAGAGTCCTAGATTATTGGGCTCATCTCCTGAGTATATAAAGGAGACGAGACACCCCCGAGAGACATCTACGAATCTACTCATCAAACCATCAAGTCATCTAGCATCATATTTTTCTTGCTTTCGACGCTTCAAGCTCCCATAGCTTGATTGCGTCGTATTGTAAGCTCAACCACTATATTAAACATCAAAACACTGGACGTTGGGTTATTATCTCCCGAGAGACCCGAACCAGTATAAATCTTGGCTCTTGTATTCTAAAGTCGACCATCGAGTTTGAAGACGCTGCGCTTCCCTTACACACATCTAATCACCACCTAAGTACTCCTTTGATGGACTGCTTGGTGATTCACCGATAAATATGAATTAGGGACATGGCAAGCCTACCAAGTGATCAACAGGGCACTCCCACCGGACAACGTGCTTCTAACGGTAGGCGGGTCCCTATGCTATTATTTTACTTTTTGTCTTGTACTGCAAGTGCTATGTTTAGTTGTAGTAATCTATGCTAACGATGTAGGTACCGACTTATGTTCCTGACAGTTACTTCCTGAAGATCAATCATTACATCCACGACGAGTGTCATCAGGTTTATACATTGTACATTGCATATTCTGTTTATGTGATAATAAAACTAACAAACTGATGTGATATTATCTTACTGTTGTAGTTTCAAACAAAAAGCTTTGACGATATCAATAACATTCACGTTGGTGACACCTTTAAGATATTAACAAAAGATGGGTGCACCACAGAGGTTGATGTTACGAGCTGTGGAGGCATGGTATGCCTCAACAAAGAGTGGCCCGTATTTAGTAAACAAGTCGGCCTAACAAAAGGGGACTATGTGATACTAACAATAGGACCCCCATTGACTATTACGGCCGCTATTTACAATAACTATGGTGATAAAAAGACCGCAGTAGCCATAAAAGTGAAGGATAGCGATAGCGGTATCTATAGCAAACTAGCATTACTTACTAGATATGCATATTTTATTTGTGTACTTAAATGGTTTTTTATAATGGCAGATGAGGGTACTAGCAATGCTGTGAAGAAGAAGGGAAAGCAGATAGCCACGAAGGTCGACACCGACCAAATAGACCAACTGAAGGATATCTGTTATTTCAGAAATCATACAGATGTAACTCCAGCAAGGAAGGCTCTCCTACAAGATATCTCGGCAGGTTTATCCTCTGTGACCTAGTTATATGTCTACACAATTAGGGATGACAATCGGGTATGATGGGTACGGGTAGTGTATACCCATACCCGTTACCCCGACGGGTAAAAATCCATGTCCATACCCATTACTCGTGGGCTCTGTATACTCACGGGTATACTCGTTTACCCGTGAGCCCAGCCACACAGAGAGGACATAGAGAGGATGAAGGAGGCCATCGGGGCTAGCACAGGCCGACGCGTGAGGCGGCACGAGGGGCGGCCGCATCGCGCGAGGGGCTACGCGTGGGCAGCG
>KE372319.1:436560-450203 GCA_000418225.1 Zizania latifolia
CGCCACTGTCCCCGCCGCGCTTGCCACCGCGTTTGCTGCGCTTGCCAGAGCCAGCAGCCGCCTGTTGTTGGGGTTTCGGTGGAGGTGGTGCAGCAAGGGCGGATATGGGTCCGTCGGGACCAATGGTCGCGGCGAGTGCCACGGCGGGAGCCGTCTTGGTCATGGTCAGCTCCTTGAGCTGTAGGTCGTCCTGCACTTGGAGAAAAGTGGGGAGGGGGTTGCTGCGTCGGAGATAAAGACCGAGGACGGTGAAGCGCTCGTTGAGGCCGCGGATGATGTTGAGGACGAGCGTGCGGTCGGAGATAGGCTCGCCGAGGTCGCGGGGGTCCTCCGCCATGCGCTTGTAACGCCGGCAGTACTCGGAGACTGAGAGGTCGCCTTGGGAGGAGCGGAACTCCTGGTCGGCAAAAAGCGTGTGCGTCACGCGGTTCCCAAGGAATTGCGATTCGATTGCGAGCCAGGTAGTGCGGGCAGTGGCGCCGCGTTCTGAGATGGCGTCGGTAAGGTCGTCGGAGATGGTGCCGAGGAGCCACGTCCGCACGATGCAGTCCATGCATGCCCAGTCGGGAGAGTGAGGCGTGGCGGCATCGGAGAGGACGTGCTCCTGCAGGGAGAACTTGCCGACGGTGAGGAGGAAGGACTCACGCCATCTCACGACGAAGGTGGAGTTGAGGTCGAGGACGAGAGGCACGAGGGCGCGGATGTTTTGCATGGCAACCGCCTGCGCGTGCAGATTGAGCAGCGCCGCTGCCTCATGGTGGAGAAGGGCCTCGAGGAGAGGAGGGTCGCCGGCGTGGATGCTGGCGACGTCGTTACCCTGTTCGGGCGCGACCGCCGCGCGCTCGTGAGCAGCGCGGTCGAGTGCAGCCTGGCGCTCGGCTTCTTGGGCGCGGGCGAGAGCGGCGTCGCGGGCGAGGTGTGCCGTGTGGTGGAGATCAGCAGCGACTGTGGCGCTAGGGAGATGAGCACCGGGCGGGGTCACCATGGAGCAGCAGCGCCGGGAGAAGGGGCGCGCGCTAGATGCGGAAGAGGAATCAGGTGATGAACCTAGACTCGTGATACCATGAAAGAGTATGAGATTGCGTGAATTAGTAGATTGATTAGTTGAGAGGCCAGCAGTACATATATATAGGGGTGAGGAGATCTTATGGTTAATAGAAACACCACCAATCAGATCTCCTCATATCTCTCTAACTATCTATACACAAGCCCGGCCCACGCAAGGCATAACAGCTGTCTAACAATTAGGACTAATCGCAATTAGTCGGCTGACTTGAAAACAGTGCGGTGGTTACATTAGGACTTTTGTATTTTATGGAATATATTAAGTCCTAAATAGCCAGCTTGTTTTGCCTTTGCAACCTTGTAGTGTCACATCACAAATATCAGTCATGATGGTCTTTTAAGTCTTTGGCTGACAGCCAGCAATCAATATTTGTCAAATTCATCTGCTGCCATGGTGCTGCATTGGCATCTCATGAATTGTAAGCAGTAAAAAAAGACGACCCTGTGCTATGTGTAGCACTGGCATATATGCAGTGCTTAGTGAAGACTGATAATTTGAACCTCTAACAGTTCTTATCTATTTACCATGTACCTATATGACCACACTTAGGTTTGTTTAAGTCCAGAACAGCAAGACCTTCTGCTGATCAAAGGCAGAGATACGTTGAAAAAAGAACTGATGAGAAGCTTTATGGTATAGGCAAAGTTTTCAGGGCAAAACTGAAGGATATACCATAATCTATGTACCAAAGCAGGAAAATGCTCCCTGCAAATGCAAATATAACTTGTTCAAGCTTTGTGCGCAAGAAGTAAATGTTTGAAATGGTCTCGTGGCTGTCAATTGTTCCCAAATATACTAGCATTTTCCCTTAAATATGTAATTAATTCTCTCTCACTATTCCTTTTTGCCATGCAAATATTAATCCATTATCATTTGATGTCATGATTATTTTGACAACAAAACAGTAGGGGGAGCCTGTTATGGTTACTTTTACAATCAAAAGATTATTTACAGGGGAGAAAAATGAAGGAAAATTATTTATAGATGTCATGATTTCACAATACAACAATACAGTCCATTCAGGAAATCCACAGCGTACCATTGCAATATATACACTGTATTCTCTATACCCCTGTTTAAATCTGTGGAAGTGGGAATCAGTAAAGTCTCGATCTTTTTTAGTGTTTGAGTGTTTCATGTTAATCTGTTGTGTAAAAGTACAAGTTTTTTTATGTTTACAGCTTTACACTGAAAGTGGTGTGTATCCCCAAAGTTCACATCACTAGGCTGTTTTTTTTTCTCAAACACACAGGAAATCTGCATATCATTATATTAAGAAGATGAAAGGGTAAAGAACCCAGGTACAACCACACACCCCAGCCCATAGGCTACACCAAGGTCCTACTAGACCGGATGGCCACAACCTTAAACAGGAAACTAATCAGCAGGCTCAAAAGAAGAAGATAAGTAGGACAGCCCTCTAGCTCCAGCCAAACGCCAAAACAATCCTTCTTCAGCAAGAAGGAGAGCACTGCTTAAATTTGGGGAAGCTCAATCAAAAACGCACCTGTTTTGATGCTTCCAAAGTGTCCAAGCACCAATAATTATCAGAGAATTAAGATCGTGTTGCATCGGGCCACTAGTTACCTCATTGACCCTATTCCACCACTCTTCAAAAAATTGATCATGATGTGAAGGAGCCAAAATACCCAGTCCAAAACGCTGTAGAAGCAAGAACCAAAATTGCCTTGCGAAGACACAATTGGTGAGTAAGTGATCAATTGTCTCATCAGCTTGGTCACAGTGAGGACACTGCTTTGGATGCGGTAAGACTCATCAAGCGAGGCGGTCTGCCGTCCAACAACAGTTATGCGTGACCAGCCAAGCAAAAAAACGACATTTGCCAGGTGCCCAAGTCTTCCAAATGCGTTCCCATGGTCGAAACCCAATAGCCCCTTGAAACAAGGAATCATATGCGAACTTAGCTAAGTATTGTCCTGTGGATGAGAGCCGCCATCAATGAATATCCTCTACGCCTGGCTGTAGAACGACCTCAGCTAGAGCATCCCAAATATTAAGATGTTCCACTAGAACCTGAACTGAAATTGCCCCCCTGAATATCCTGAACCCATCTATGACCAGTCACTAGGCTATTTTCACTTGGAGGGAATACATATTTAATTTGAATTTACTTCACATTAAACTGAGGAACCTGATGTCTGTGTAGGATGCAAAATTTTCTTTCTGTAAGGAGGAGATATTGCTTATATGTGGTTTAATAATTATCTTCCAATGTAGCAATTCTGGACATCATCTTGAGCTGGAAAGCAAGAAGAAGCATGTCTCTTGCTGCCAAGCTGCGCTACATCTTGAAGTTGATATCAGCTGCTGCATGGGTTGTAGTTTTACCTGTAACTTATGCATACACCTGGGAAAATCCTACTGGTTTTGCCAGAACGATTAAAAGTTGGTTCGGTGATGGTCAGAATCAACCATCATTATACATCTTGGCTGTTGTGATATATTTAGCACCAAACATGCTGTCTGCTGCGTTATTTCTGTTCCCTGTCCTCAGAAGAGCTCTTGAGCGATCAAATCTTAAAGTTGTAACATTCATGATGTGGTGGTCGCAGGTAGTTTTCCTTTGGCATCTTTATTCATATTGTTGATTCTTGATATCATTTAGGTGCTAAGATGCTAAACATGCTTTTCCTACAGCCTCGCTTGTTTGTTGGTAGAGGGATGCATGAAGGCGCATTCTCCCTTTTCAAGTATGTTCACCTATGTAAGCATTTTAATAGTTTATGCTTCCACCATTATCTTTCTGAGCACTGTTCTTCTAGGTACACAATGTTCTGGGTCCTTCTATTAGCAACAAAATTGATAGTAAGCTACTACGTGGAGGTATTATTCTCAACTGGTTTCATCTCTTTTTTGTAAGATATGTCGTCCCAGTATGTATGTTTATGCATTATTAGAGTGAAGTAAGACAAGATGTTTTGAAAGATTCACTTATCTAAGTTTGTTATAGTGACAAACTGCAATTGAACAGAATCATATTACCAAACAATTGTCATGAATAAATCTTGCCAGCCATGCATTCTGCCCGTTGTGCTGATTGAATAAGTTCTGCCCGTTAGCTATTCTGAAACAGCAGCAGATTAGTGCTGGTCCATGCAGAAACAGCAGCAGTTTAGTGCTGGTCCATGCAGAAACAGCAGGTTTTAGTGCTGGTTATTAGCAGTGGTTTATGAGCATTAGAATCTGGCTGTTAGCAGTGTTCATTAGCATCTTAACTGTGTAATTGCATTGGTTTTTGAATGGAGTTCAAAACAGAACAGCCGGCTGCACATTCAGCAGTAGCACGGCACCAAAATCATTCTCCAGAATTGCTGTCTCCTCTTCACTCTAGGGAGCAAGCTGCTAGCTGTGAGTGCCCAGGTTGGCTTGGCTTGGCAGTGAACAAGTGCTAAGTTCTTGCTGTTCTTGCTATGAGCAGTGAACAGTGCGAGTGAACAGTGCGCGTGAGAGAGTTCTGGAGAGGTGAGAGCGCTGACAACAATTACTAGGACCCCACATGTCAGTTGACAAAGTCGTATATCTGCAAGAGCGTACATTCTATACTATTTTCTACCTGGATCCTTGAACTTGAGAAAACACTTCATTTTTGTTTAAATAAGTTTCACACTTCGGTCATATGTTTGCAATCTGAAGGACCTTGTGTAGTATAATCTTTAAAAATGTTTTAGGTCCCTGAACTTATGCAGTTATGCTAGTTTAGGCACCTAAAATTTAATGTCCTTAAAGTTGTAAGAACATGTCTAAGTTAGTCACTTTGTGCTAGTATAGACACCCAAAATTTAAGTTCTAGACAATGAAAGATTTTTGTGTGTTTTACTTTTAGGCCTCATAGTACAGTTTACTCTATCATCTAGGGCTACTAGCCATTTCTAGGTATGTTTTGCCCTCAAAGTCTCAGGGTTAAGAGTAAAAACTTGTACCATTCCCCACGACTTCGGTAAATACCCTCACTGTCGCTGGCAATGGTTACTAGTGAAATTGCTATCACTACTTCTTTCTTTATTTATTAATACATCAAAATTTTGTTACTCACCATGTCCTATGCCTGGCATGCAGAT
Source organism: Zizania latifolia (assembly GCA_000418225.1). Classification (NCBI taxonomy): domain Eukaryota; kingdom Viridiplantae; phylum Streptophyta; class Magnoliopsida; order Poales; family Poaceae; genus Zizania; species Zizania latifolia. The sequence continues at coordinate 441,706 of KE372319.1, forward strand.
CAAACCACTTGTACAACCAACAAAAACTATAATGAAGGAGCCAATACGGACATTTCAATGGCACGAATTTTTCCCACACGGTGTGCCTCCTGAAATGATGATTTTTATCTCAACAGTTTGAGCATGCCCTTATTATTATTTTTACAATCTGCAGGAAATAACAATATTGGTGTTGTCATTGCACTCTGGGCTCCTATCATTCTTGTATGCTTTCTGTCCTTCTTGATTGTTGTGGACAGAAGATGCATATCCTGTTTTGACTTGACTTGGTTGGATGGTTCAGGTATATTTCATGGATACCCAGATTTGGTATGCAATTTTCTCAACATTAATTGGTGGTATATATGGGGCATGTCGCCGTCTTGGTGAGGTTAGTAATGCTGACCAATATTGGGCTCCCTTCTATGGTAGACTTGAAAGGCTTTGTGCTTTTGTCAGTATGTGAAGTTTTTGGTGTAGGTGAATGGTTTCCTAATGTGTTTCATGTACATGGAATTTTTGGATTTTATTGTGCTCTATGATTGTTTGTTGATGTTTATTGAGTGAACAAAATAACTTACAATGGGTGCTGTTCTTGGTTCCATGAAATCAGATACGTACTTTAGGCATGTTAAGATCTCGCTTCGAATCTTTGCCTAAGGCTTTCAATCAACGCTTGATTCCATCTGACTCAAACAAGAGGAGAGGATTCCGGGCTGCTTTCTCCAGTAAACCTTCTAAGGTGTGCATTTATTGTCTTGCAGCTCATATTTGATGCCATAATAAATTCATTCCATGAGAGTATTAATGCCACACTCTTTTTTTCTTCTCTATGGCACACTTTAATCACTTTAGACATCAGAGGATGCCAAAGAAGAAGAAAAATTAGCAGCAAGATTTGCTCAGATTTGGAATCTAATTATCACAAGTTTCCGTGAGGAAGATCTGATAGATAACAGGTGTGACATCTGATCTACCCTTATATATATACCCTTTTTTGCCTTCCTGCCAAACTGTTTTTTATTTCCTTTTTCGGCAGAGAGAAGGATCTGTTACTTGTGCCATACTGCAAAGATCGTGACATGGATATAATCCAGTGGCCACCATTCTTGCTTGCTAGTAAGGTATATTCTTTTCATTCAGCTCCTATTTGCCCTGCTTTCTATTTTAGTGAAACGACTCAACCGTGTGGCTGTGTTTCATTTTATTCATTTGGCTGGATTTCAGATTCCAATAGCATTGGATATGGCTGCAGACAGTGGAGGAAAAGATCGTGATCTTAAGAAGAGGATGAAATCAGATCCATATTTTACTTATGCTATCAAGGAATGTTATGCATCATTCAAAAACATCATATATACTTTAGTGGTTGGTACAGAAGAGAGGGAGTATGTTCTGCATCTCACACTTAAGTCATACTCAATCTCTTTTTTGTCATGTATAATTTTGATGGCACATAAATTGCAGTGTCATACAGAAGATATTTACAGCAGTGGACAATCATATAACTCAAGACACTTTGATAAAGGAGCTGAACATGAGTAACCTTCCTACTCTGAACAAGAAGTTTGTTGAGCTGCTTGACTTGCTGGTATGAGATTAGTCATCATATTCTGCTCCTGTTGAATGGAAGTACCTACTAATTGTCTAATTCTCATTCCTTCAATGCAGCATAAGAATAACAAAGAGGACCAGGGTCAGGTCATCATTTTGTTCCAGGATATGCTTGAAGTGGTTACAAGGGATATAATGGATGAAGAACTCAGTGGGTGAGAGACCTAATTATCATTCTATGCAAACTAGAAAAGCATCCTTAGCTATTATAGTTTGCTTTGTACACAATCTCCTTATGTTCCAATTATTCGAGTTCGTTTTGTACACAGTTTACATTCACGTACAAGAAACCAACGGATGGAACATATGATCCTTATTATTTTCATATAAATCAAATGTCTTTTCCATTGATCTTTGTAAGAGTTTGTAATTGAGCGTTAGCATGGTGCCTCTAGTAATAGAGTCTCCTTAGTTCTTAAAAATGAATGAATATTAAGATAGTATGGTGTTTTTGAGAGGTGAGACAATACATTGCATATTATTTATCGTCTCCCTCATGCCATACTTTTGGTAATGTCATGCTGTTGATTCATTATTGTTGTTAGTGTTCTTTGTGTCTTTTCATATGCATTATCATCTCTTGGGCAGACTACTCGAATCAGTACATGGTGGAAATAATAGAAAACATGAAGGGATTACGCCACTTGATCAGCAAGACCAGTTATTCACAAAAGCCATTGATTTTCCTGTAAAGGAGTCTCATGCGTGGACCGAAAAGGTTATATTTTTACCTGCTTATTTCTATATTTATTTTTGTTTAAACTTTAAAGCAGCCATGTTCTGATTTAGCCAACCTTCTAAAATTGGTGCTTATATTCTTGCTTTGTATTTATGCCTTTTCTATTGGTTTCAGATAAAAAGGTTTCACCTTCTGCTCACAGTGAAGGAATCTGCTATGGATGTTCCTACAAACCTGGATGCTAGAAGGAGGATATCATTCTTTGCTAATTCTCTTTTCATGGACATGCCAAGTGCTCCAAAAGTGCGGCAAATGTTGCCCTTCTCGTAAGTGTTATACGCTCTAAGATTTGTTCTGTACTCTTCTGTAAAAAAAGATGTGAGCTGTACTGTACTGTTCTAATTAACATCTGACTTGCTACCTCTTTAATTGGACAACTTGTGCCATGCAGTGTTTTGACTCCTTATTACACAGAAGACGTCCTTTTCTCTTCTCAAGCATTAGAAGACCAGAATGAAGATGGGGTTTCTATTCTTTTTTACTTGCAAAAAATCTACCCAGGTTTTCTCGAAATGTCAAAATATCGGTTTTGACATGACTCAACAGTTCCCATGAAAATATCCTGAAAACCAATATATTGTTTGTTTCTCGGTTTCCTTGCAGATGAATGGAAACATTTCCTTCAAAGGGTGCAGTGCAAGAATGAAGATGAACTCCGTGAGACTGAACAGTTGGAAGATGAGCTTCGCCTTTGGGCATCATACAGGGGCCAAACTTTGACGAGAACTGGTATTTTCTCCATGATTTTCTGTCATAGCTGGTATATTTGTTCTCTCAAGAACAACTTACGGATAGTAATGCGTTTGGGAGTTTGATTCATTAACTGTTGTTGCACTTCCTTACAGTAAGAGGGATGATGTACTACAGAAAAGCTTTGGTGCTTCAGGCTTTTCTTGATATGGCCAGAGATGAAGGTATTTCTTAGTGGCTGAGCCTATTTTTTAATTCTAAATACTGCATAACTAATACAGTGACTTTGCTTGCCTTTTGTCAGATCTTATGGAAGGCTTCAGAGCTGCTGACCTATTATCCGATGAATCACCATTGCTTACTCAATGCAAGGCTATAGCTGACATGAAGTTTACATATGTTGTATCATGCCAACAATATGGTATCCAGAAACGTTCTGGTGATCACCATGCACAGGATATTCTAAGACTGATGACAATGTAAGTGACGATTTGAGGATTAAGATTAAAACTCTTAATGTGGGTGTTGATATAAGAGTTACTCGTCAAACTTTCATTAGTCCTTGAATTTTCCCCACTTCAATTCTTGTTATTCGCTCTGAATATGATGGTTATGGTTTGTTTCCTTTTTGAGAAACTTGTATAAATGGACATTTCCCCCTTTACATCACAGCTGGAATATTATCATTTTGCAGAGTGCTATAGGAAAATGAATTAAGATTCAAAGTGAAACTATACAACTCTGTGGTAGGGTTGTAGGATTGTGCACATTTGGCATTTCTGGGATGTTTCCAATGTTCTTACTTCTGTAGTTTTGTTTAATGTTTATATGGACCATGTGATACTTTCCATTAATGTGATAATATTCAAACTGAGCACTCCATCAATGATTGAAAGGGAAGTTTTCTTTGGCAGTTATCCGTCACTTCGGGTTGCCTATATTGATGAAGTTGAAGAACCTAGCAAAGATAGGAACAAGAAGATAGAAAAGGTTTACTACTCAGCGTTGGTGAAGGCGGCTGTAACCAAGCCTGACGATCCTGGTCAGAAACTTGACCAGGTACTGTGAAAATGGATTTAATTTAATCAATGTTGATTATGGCTGATATTATATGATTGCATTCTCTATTCAGTTCTTTCGATTCCAACCCAATTCATAGGTAGTTGGGTTATGAAGGTTAAGAAAGTTTTGAATTTGATGAATCTACTTGATAAAATGACTAAGTACCCTTCTATTAAGTGTTTTAGAAATATGAAAGATAATGACTTGTTTTGTTAAAAACATAGGAGGGACTGTTTTGGTATAGGGATTATAGTTTAGGGTATTGGTAAAATATGAAAGATAAGTACCCTTCCAACCACACATGCATTATTATATTTTGGAGAAAGCTGTAATGACTAAAATGCATAATAGAACAGTCTAAGTGGAATATTATTTTATGATTATTTTAATGAAATTCTTCAATCTTGAATACAAATGATTGATGAACCAACCATTCCTATTTGGAGTGGATACATTTTATGACCTGGTGATACCTAATCATATAGAACTTACTCACATTGCATCATTTGCTGTGCAGGACATATACAGGATAAAGCTTCCAGGTAATGCAATGCTAGGTGAAGGAAAACCAGAAAATCAGAACCATGCGATAATATTTACTCGGGGTGAAGGCCTGCAAACTATAGACATGAATCAGGTAATTAGTGTTTCTTGTTCTGCAAAGATTTTTGGCACTGTTTATTTTATGTTAAGCAACCATAACAGGAACATTACATGGAGGAGACTTTGAAAATGAGAAATCTGCTGCAAGAGTTTCTGAAGAAACATGATGGAGTGAGATATCCATCAATCCTGGGTGTAAGGGAGCACATATTTACTGGCAGGTACAGCTGTGAGCTTGTTCTCCCCCGTAAATTTGTGATTATTTTCTGACTCTGTATACTGCTGCTACTTGGATAAATTACCCTATGATCGCATGTTTGCTTTTGCAGTGTTTCTTCTCTTGCGTGGTTCATGTCAAATCAAGAGACAAGTTTTGTGACAATTGGACAACGTGTACTTGCTAATCCTTTGAGGTGAGTCATCTTACTATGGATATATGTTTTTTTTCTAAATACTTACTGTAACATTTCTTGTTTTTATGGATTTAGTTTTAACATGCCCATTTTAATGTCTTGTTCTACTCATTCATATGTTCATAATTAAGGTCATTGGAATTTTTAATTCAGTTATTATTTCAGTTTGTTCAGCTGAATTGGTTACTTAGATTATTTCTTCTTCGGCAGTGTGCTATTATTACTTGATATCTTTTTCATTTGTACTGTGTAAAGAAACCTGAAAATTTTGTGGGCGATCTTTTGTCTCTTTAACTAAATATCTATCTCTGCAGAGTTCGATTTCATTATGGACATCCAGATATTTTTGATCGACTTTTCCACCTCACAAGGGGTGGTGTAAGCAAAGCATCTAAGATTATCAATCTTAGCGAGGACATCTTTGCTGGTCCGCATTTAACTTTTTGCCATTTCTGCTTGGTTCTGGAAATCTGCAAACATTATGTTAAAATATCTCTCTCTGTGACAGGATTCAATTCAACTTTGCGTGAAGGAAATGTTACGCATCATGAATACATGCAAGTTGGCAAGGGGAGAGATGTTGGTCTCAATCAAATTTCACTATTTGAGGCGAAAATAGCTAATGGTAATGGGGAACAAACACTAAGCCGTGACATCTACCGACTTGGACATCGTTTTGATTTCTTCAGAATGTTGTCCTGCTACTACACCACTATTGGTTTTTACTTCAGCACTATGGTACTATCTTTGCCGTAGACTTTTTAGAGTTCTGAACCATTGTTTAATCCTAACCTTTTTAGTTCCTCTGTTCCTTTTCAGATAACGGTATGGACTGTATATGTATTCCTCTACGGGCGTCTGTATCTTGTTCTTAGCGGTCTTGATGAAGCCTTAGCTACTGGAAAAAGGTTTATACACAATGAGCCTCTCCAGGTTGCTCTTGCATCACAATCTTTTGTGCAGCTTGGGTTCTTGATGGCGCTGCCTATGATGATGGAAATTGGTCTAGAGAGAGGATTTAGAACCGCATTGAGCGACTTCATACTCATGCAGCTGCAGCTAGCATCTGTTTTCTTTACATTCTCTCTTGGGACCAAAACTCACTACTATGGAACAACGCTGCTTCATGGAGGAGCTGAGTATAGACCTACTGGGCGTGGATTTGTGGTGTTTCACGCAAAATTTGCAGAGAACTACCGATTATACTCACGGAGCCATTTTGTCAAGGGTATCGAGTTGATGATTTTGCTTATTGTGTATGAAATCTTTGGACAATCATACCGAGGAGCTATCGCATACATCTTCATTACAGTTTCAATGTGGTTTATGGTTGTAACCTGGCTCTTTGCACCATTCCTGTTTAATCCTTCTGGGTTCGAGTGGCAGAAGATTGTGGATGACTGGACTGATTGGAATAAGTGGATTAACAACCGTGGGGGTATTGGTGTGTCACCAGAGAAAAGTTGGGAGTCATGGTGGGAGAAAGAGCAGGAGCCTCTTAGACTTTCTGGAAAGCGTGGAACTATCCTCGAAATAGTGCTTGCATCACGATTCTTTATCTACCAATACGGTCTTGTTTATCACTTGAACATAACCAAACACACAAAGAGTGTCCTGGTATTATGCTATTTTCATTTGATATTTCTTGATATCTTCCTGTTTTATACTTATTAACACAAGGTTAGCTTGATCATTATTTAATGGTCTTTACAGGTTTATTGCCTGTCATGGGTTGTCATCTTTGTAATTTTGCTTGTGATGAAGGTAATCACTCGCACCCATTTTCTTTTCAGTGTTTTTTGTTTGTGATGCTCATGAGCAACATTGTGGTTAGAGCAGGGGTGATCATTTTTCTTATTTTATTTTTTAACTGCACAGAATATGTTAGTTTTCTCGCTATATTCCTAAGGCTGTAATTGCTATAGATATGTCCTTAGTCCTGAGAACCCTTGCTAGATTTCCAGCAGCAACAAGATGCTTATGGTATTATTGCTCTAGCCTGTGGCCAGAAACCTGTTGTCATAATGCACTGACTGTTATACCTTGGCTGCTCATGTCTGCAGACTGTCTCAGTTGGGAGGCGGAAATTCAGTGCGGACTTCCAACTTGTGTTCCGGTTGATCAAGGGGCTGATATTTATAACATTCATATCCATCATTATAATCTTGATAGCAATCCCTCATATGACAGTTCAAGACATATTTGTTTGCATCCTTGCCTTCATGCCAACTGGCTGGGGTATGCTGTTGGTAAGTGCTGTTGCCTGAGCATGCGTTGCAACTGGATTTGCGTCATTTGATAATTGACGTGAAGGACAATTGTTGGTGTAGGTTGCGCAAGGTATCAAGGGAGCTGTTGTGAAGGTTGGGCTATGGGGGTCGATCAAGGCACTTGCGCGGGGCTATGAAATCATCATGGGCCTCCTGCTCTTCACCCCCATCGCATTCCTTGCTTGGTTTCCGTTTGTATCCGAGTTCCAGACAAGGATGCTCTTCAACCAGGCCTTCAGTAGGGGTCTGCAGATCTCACGAATCCTTGGCGGGCACAAGAAAGACCGACAAGCACGGAACAAGGAGTAGATTTCGATTACCCATTCAGCCTCTGTTCTGTGTCTTCCCTAGCTGTTACCAGAGTTTCCTTGAAACAATCTGTCATCAGAGAGACCAAAAGCTGTGACTCATGGTCGCTGCTGAGGTTTTTAGCATCATTCTGTGCCGTACGTGGCTATTGTGGTTGTAGAGGGTTATATATGTTGCTGTTGTAACTTGTAACTTGTACAGTGGTGGCTGGCAGTGGATGGAACACCTTGACGGCTAAATTCCTGAATGTACGAGTCATGCAATGACGCCATTAGGCATCTCCTCCTCCGTCTTGTTCTTGTTGGAGAAGAGTTGTTACCTTTCTTTGCCTTGTTTTTTTCATGAAATGTTGACCAGTTTTTTATAGTCAAATATGCTTCAAAAACCACTAGTCTGGTTTGAAATCCTGGGCCAAGTTCCGAATGGACGACGCAAGATCTGGGCCGTCCATCGTCCCATTCCGTCTGGCCCACGGGTCATCTTCTAGAACAGTGGTGGTATAATATTCTCGTGGTCATCTTCTTCTCAATTAACAACAACCAGGAGTCCAGGAGGAAGAGGAGGCTCGTGAGTTTTTCTAGGGTTAGGGTTTGCGTTCGGAAGTTGATCGAATCGGCGGGGGAGGTCGATCCGATCCCCGCTAGTCGATACCGGCGCAGCGCAATACATCGATCGATCGATCGATCCCTCCCGTCCTGCACACGTTAGAGAAGAAGACTAGGAGACCGGGCGAGGGGATTGATTTTTCTTCGATTCGATTTATACCTGCATCCACAATCTCTTCTTACCCTAGGCCCGCTAGATCCTTACCAGCTCCAG
>KE372319.1:450391-471603 GCA_000418225.1 Zizania latifolia
GGCGCCGGCGCTGGTGGCTACCAGCCCCCCGCCCTCGGCGACCTACAGGTGCAGAACCGCGCAAAGGCTCGCCGCTGGTTCAAGAATCACAACCCGAATCAGAGCAACCGAAAGCACTTCTTCCCCAGGCCCAAGGCCAAAGCCCCACGCAACACCACCTCCTTCATCATCCGGGCTAAGCGTGCTGGCGGCATCGCCTCCCTCGTCTCCCCCTGCCCTGTCACGCCCGCTGTGCTTCCCACCCCACGCCTCTCCCCCTCCCGTGAGGGCCTCGCCGACATGGCTCAGGCACAATGGGGCGTCGATGGCTATGGCTCCATGAAGGGCCTTATCCGCCTCCGCAGCTCCCCCCACCCCGCCAACCCCAATGCCTCTGATGAAGATGATGACGGCAACTCCAGCGACAGTGATGTCGAGGAGCACGTTGAGGTGGAGCGCCGGCTCGACCATGATCTCAGCAGGTTTGAGATGGTGTACCCTGGGAGGGGCGACGATGCGGCGGGCTATCTGTTTGAGGAAGAGGAGGAGTATGACCAGGATGCCCATGTGGCTAGCCTGGAGGAGGAGAACCTCACCTTGAAGGAGAGGCTTTTCTTGATGGAGCAGGAGCTTGGCGACATGAGGCGCCGGCTGGAGGCACTTGAGTCACGTTTTGCAGGAACTGATGATGGTGTCGCTGTTGAGAATGCAGTGGAGGAGGCTCTGGAGAAGGATGACAAGGAGATGGTTGATCCAGGGTCAAGGGACTACAATGTGGATAGGGATGAGAGCAGAACAAACAATACTGAGGTTGATGGTGCAGGGCCAGAGAAGAAGGAACAAGACAATGCAGAGGTAGTTGTTGCAGGGTCAGAGAAGATCAGTGAACACATCGGTGAAGAGATCAGGCTTCAAGCGTCGACAATGGATTGATGGAAGATGGACAGTGGAACGCAATAGCAATTGTTGGTGCTGTACATAATTGTTGATGACGAATTGAAGCCACGCGACATTTGGGGACTTACATGTTTGTATGACAGTGGATCTTCGTGTTGACAATGTACTATGTTTATGTCATTTTGTGTCCCGTTTCTTGTTTCTTTCCGTGTTTGTTATGATGACACCGCAGAACTTGTAGTGCTGAAAGAGGTAGAACCTACTTGATGAATTTGTTATATCAACTGTTAATGTCATTACCATATCCAATGGTGCCATGCACCTTTCATATCGCATTGTCATTCTGGTGGTATGAAGTGATCACTGGGTCATAGCTATCTTGGCTAGCTAAATGTCTCTGATGGAGGATAACTCTTGTAAAGCTTTGGTTTTGCGTGGGAGCTTGTTTGCAGCAAGGAAATGATCTAGAAATGATTATACTTAGCATAACATTTTTTTCGTTATGCTGCTGCTCTCCATGGGTGGGTAGAAGAATCTTGTGACATGGGAAATTGCTATTATACCACGAATAACTTCGTGGCATATATCTAAATGTTATAAAGTTTGTTACACTTGCTAGTTTATCACGAGGTTAGATTTATTTGTTGTTTTGCTATTTTGTATTTTTTTTCTTGCTTGAAATTCCTCTTTTATCCTGTGTCATATAGGGATGAAAACGGTTCAGTAAAAATGGATTTGGATATGGATTTTTTTGAATTCGGATTTTTTCCGGATACAGAAATATGATTTATGATTTCACTGGTATTCGATAAATATGGATTTAGATAATCCAAATAACTCCTATTCAGATTATCTAGATTAAAATGTTCATTAGGTTCAGTTATTTGTAGTTGTCCGATTTATTTCAAGATACCTACTAATTCTAGGGTATTGTCTTGGCTAGCTAGGGAGCAACATTGCCTATCCCTCTCATTGACACGTTCCACCGATCCCTCCCTCCAGAAGGCAGAGTGCCGCAACCTCGCCCCGCCGCTCTCGCTCCGGACGCTGCCCCAACTCTCTCACCGTAGACGCCTTACCGCCGCTCTTGCCCCGGCCGCCTGGTCCCACGCCAGTCGTGGCCCTGCTTGGCCCCATTTCAGCCGTGGCCCTGCGCCGCCCGCGCGGCCCCGCTCAGGCCACCATGGCGCCCCGGCCACCGAGCAGTCCCGCCAAGCATATTTCCTTTTCCACTTTATAGATGAATTGATTGCCATGGTTTAATTCAAATTTTCACAGATACCGAGCCTGCTAGGGCCTCAAGAAAGTAGTGCAAGGAAACATTATACTCGGTACTATTTGATATGAATGTTCCTGATGTTTGTGCTGTGGATCAAGTATGCATTCTTATGTTTATTTTCTTTAATGTTTGTTTAATCACATACATATATGTTGCACCCCCATGATATCCTACCTAACTTTATTAGGTGCCCCTATATCATTGTGCTTTTAATGAACTTTGTTGGGGAGTCAAGATTTAAAGAAATTTTATCCTTTGATTTAACTTTTAGAAAATTGAATTGTTAGTGTAACTGCATTGCACCAAAATCATGAGTTTGTAGTCTGAGTTGCACTTTTCTCGACTGACTGCTTTCTATGGGCTATATATTTATATATATTTGATGTTATGTCCTCAAGCTAAACACAACTCTGGTATTGTTGTTGAATTACACTATTTTCGAGTAAATATCCTTTTATGTTCATACTGTGTATGCTGTATTAATTTTATGTCTGTTTTGAGGAGGACATCTTTTGAATTGCCACACTATTACTCTATATCCATTTGTGACTTATGTGTTATGATTTGTGAACTTAAAATTATAGTATGTTCACTATTAATCTCTCTACCCTACTATATAATTGACGAGTTAAGAGTGTGGACACATCACCCCTTTGGTAAATCTTAGCCTTTTATCTTTAATCATCTACCATCTGGAAAATCTCAGCCATTTATCTTTACTCTATTAAAAATAAAAATATTAAATCTCAGCCATTCCTTTCAGCGTCTCAGTAAAATTATAGGAGATTATATCGATCTCCTTCCTCCCACATATTTTCATAATGACCAGTCAAGACTTTTCAGATTATCTAGATTATTCCTTTTATAAGATGTATATCTTTTCGTATAATAACTTTATATTTAAAAGACTTTCTTAGTGGATGGATATCTTTCCGTATAATAACCTTTCATTTAAAGGACTTTCCTCAGTGGATGGATATTATTCCGATTAAAGACCTTCCATATAAAGAACTTTTCTTAGTGAGCTGATATATTTCTCTCTAATGACTTTCCTCATATTGAAATCTTTCCTTTTCGGTTTAATCTCTTTTCATCTAATGTGAGTGTCATGATCGGAATGTGCTTTCTTTCTATATGGATGAATTCCCGATTTCCACAGTGTACACTATAAAAGGGGAGACCCGACCCAAACAGAATACACTCATTCTTCCTGCTCGGCAGTCCTACTCCCAAAACTATCCTGGTCATTAGTTTCGCTGGAGGAACTTCGGAGGACTGTCCAAGGAAGGCATCCGGAGGGTCGATGCCATCTACCAATTGCTAGGAGATCTACACCAAACAAATAGAGAAGAACAACTACACTTTTCTCATGGTTTCTTCATTCCGGTTAGTTTAATGTCTTATTCCGCATAAAGGCTAATCATGAATAGGCTAAGAAATAAGCTAAAATTTATGATTTTCTAACAGATTGATCTTCTCTCGATCCCTCCTGTCGTATCACCATCGTTGTCCCCTCTCCCTCCCTCGCGCTGCTTCCTGTCCAGCGCAAGGTCGCCGCCTGTGCAGACTGCAGACGCCAAATCATGCAGCCTGATGGCTTGGACTGCAAGTAAATATTTTTCTTGTGCTTTTATTTGATTGTTCGAGGATATGACAGTTTGATTTGCGTATATAATTGTTTTTTGATGCTGCTACAATCTTTCTAACTACTAAATTAAAGTTCTAAAGAATCCAACTCCTAACTAATAATATAATTGTTTTTTTATTTTCACTGGTGCGTAGCACGGGTAAAATACTAGTTTATTGTGAGTTATGTTTATTATAGTCACAACATGCTTAATTTGTTACTTAATTTAGTATTTATTGACTATACAGTTATAAATGTATGCCTATTTATATCTTCACTTTATTTCAATAAATATCTATAACTGTATTCATATCCACTCCGTATATGCACAGTATTCATATCTAATAGTATTTATTTCCGTATTCGTATCTAGAGTATCCGAATCAGAAAAAATTATAAAAAAGAATATGATATCACTAATATCCATCCGTACCCGATCCGTTTTCATCCCTAGCCTCGTAGATCAATCCTTTGCTCGCCAATGACGAGGCTCCTCGGCACGACATTGTGGCTCTTCACAGCTAGCACCTCATTGTGGATGAATGGAGGCACTTGGCTGTCTGCCCGTCCCAGAGACGTCCTTGGAGGGCATCCACTTCCTTGTCCCCTCACTCCAAAAGTCCTTCATTTCTCAACATCTACACTCGTTCGCATAGATTCTCCACCTCCAACACCAAGGACCTATAGATGGTCAGCCTCATCCTCTACTTCCTTGTGTGCGCCAAAGTTGAACACTCCTCGAACATTTTCCCCTCACTTAGCCTTGAGTATGACGAGGAAGTGATCCCTTCCATTAGCAATGAGGTGATGGGGAGGAAGGAGCCGTACCACCGCTGTGCTAGAAAGAAGTCACGCTGTTGTCACTTTAAAGAGGAGCCACGCCGAGTATGGTGTGTAGGCAGGGGTGAAAGAGAAATTTCAAGCAAGAAAAAAAATACAAAATAGCAAAACAGAAAAAAAATCAAGTAACTTTGTGAACGCTAGCAAATGCAAAGCTGCAATTTTTCAAGGCCGTGTAGATGGGGAATTCAAGGGCGTCCGATCTGGGCAGTCGATGTTGGATCGGACGGAAGAAGGATCACCATCGGGTTGTAAGGAGCCTAGATCTCCGTCCAACTATACTTCTCTCGGTCTCGATCGCCGGCGCCGACCGCCATCTCGCCATTGTCCCCCCAATCCCTCTCTTTCTCTCTCTTAGAAACCAGAGAGGGAGAGTCTGTGTGTGATGGTGATGGATCCCCCCATGCCCTGGAACCCCAACTACGGCGTCGTCGGCAGCGGCGACCGCCGCCTCGCCTTCTCCCGCCAGCTCTCCTCCTCCTTCTCCTCCACGCCGCGCCTCGCCCGCTCCGATTCTTCAATCTCCATGCCCCCGCCCCTCCTCCCGGCCGGAACCACCTTCCGCTGGCTCGCCACCCGCCCCATGCGCCGCCTCGCTCTCCTCATCGCTCTCAACGTCGCCTATTCCGCCACCGAACTCTCCATCGGCCTCTTCACCGGTCGTGTAAGTACTCAGCTAACTCTTTATCATCATGTCAACCTTTATTTCTGGAGTTGCTAGCTACTGGGACAAGTAACCTCACCTCTCCCTTCCATGATCCATCTCTGCAAAAATGTTTTGCAGGCCTAGTCTCAGATGCCTTCCATCTGACCTTCGGATGTGGCCTCCTCACATTCTCCTTGTTTGCTATGGCTGCCTCTCGAACCAAGCCTAATAATGTCTATACCTACGGGTCAGTCAATTTCTTCTGCCCTGATACCTCTCGGGCTTGGCTCTCAATAACACCTCTAATTCATTCATACGTATGCATCGCATATCCATATGTTGCACATTACAATTTAGGTCAGTGAATTTCTTTTTTATGTAACAACCATGCTTGTGCTTCATCAATTCTTTTAGCTGTTACAACCGATCCTAGATAAACATCAACACATATACTCTCTAGTCTTCAATTGCAGCCCTTTATAATTTTTTGGTTGTTAAATTCAGTTTTTCTTTGGGGGTAATTAGTCGTATTAATCTATGTATCACCGATACGCGATACGGGTACGGCGGTACGGGTACGCCGATACGCCGATACGCTGAATCCCCCAAAATCAAGATATGGCGATACGGCGAGTATATATAAATACGTTAATATATTCTTATTTGTTCTCCAAATAAAAATAACTTAATATGCCATACAATAACAATATAACATACATGACAAGTAGCAAGTTTAAAAAACTCAAACATATTATCTACAATAAAATGCAAGACATCTAAACCACATCTAAACTCTTATATGCTAGCAGCAAAAGAAGAAATAAATAGGTTTAAGAAACGAAGAAAGTCAAGCAACAATACAACCACAATGCAGCAACAGAACAACCAAACTTACAGCAACAGAACAACGAAGAATCAGAGATTCAGAGATAGAGACGACGGCGAGCAGCCAATGTCGATGTTGGAGTTCTCTACTTCTCTCTACTGAAATCGGCAAAATCTCAAGCCTTTCTCTCCTCCTTCTCCCCCTCCCTCCCTTCCTTGCAGCACCCTCCCTTCCTTGCAGCAAGAAGCCCAGAACAAGTCTTAGCTGCCAGCGGAGAGAGCAAGAGACAGGAGAGAGCAAGTATATTTGTATAGCTAGGGTTTAGAATGGGCTTGGGCCAGCGTATCGAGCTCACGTATCGGCAAGTATCGATTGCGTATCGAGAATTAAATTATTTATTTTTAAATCGAATTAATCCGATACTTCCCGATACGCGTATCGGGGCGTATCGAGACGTATTGCTGTATCCCGCCATATCGGATACGGGTACGGCAGGCATTTTGACGTATCGGTGATTCATAGGTATTAATCTGGCACTGATGGCTGCCTTCTTTTACCTCTACTCTTTCAGCTATAAAAGATTGGAGGTCCTGGCTGCCTTTACGAATGCCGTGAGCTTCTGAACCTGCCATTTTAGGAATCTGTACATGGAGTTTCTTGTGCAAACCATCTGCTTTTATTTTGTGCTACCATTTTGACCTCCTCCATATGGTTCTTTGTGTAGACAGCTGTTTCTGCTGTTCCTGTCTTTCTCCTTGGCTGTTGAAGCACTACATGCATTTATGCAAGATGAATCTGAGCATAAGTAAGTGCCATTTTTTGTTTACAACCTGAATCATTTTGACTATATATATGTGTGTCATGTGTGTATATTTGGAAAACATCTTTCAGGCACTATCTCATTGTTTCTGCTGTCACAAACCTTTTGGTTAATTTACTCGGTGTTTGGTTTTTTCGGAGCTATGCTCGTGTTAACATAGGTATGATATTACTTGATTCAGAGCCGCTTCTTGTTCAAATGCCAGCATATACATATTTAAAAGCTAAGCTTCAGAATCGAAACATCACTGATCAATGAGCATTTTGCTGTCTATTAATGCCAGTATACAGGAAACCAGAGGATATGAATTATCACTCTGTCTGTTTGCATGTTCTTGCAGATTCAGTACGGAGGTACGAGATACACTGATGTCATTGCACCTATTCCATTAAAATATTTGCTCCATTTGTATCTACGAAATTATTTTTAACTAAATATCAGAAAACCCCAGGTTTTGTTGTATCAGTAATGCATAACCCATGTTTTAAATTTTGTTTCAAGGTTTTGGGGCAAAATATTTCATAAAACACTAGGTAAAAACCTAAATCCTCCATTTGTCCACAATATTTGTGCAAAATACTCGTACAAAAAAGCATGCAGTATGTATGAGTACATACACAGAATACCCGCCTTTTTGAAGCATGTCGGTTGCTGGTATCATGATGTCATGGGTATTGGGCCAGGGTCAGGGTTGGAGCCACAATTTCATCAAATCTAAGGCTTAATAATACAACTTACATTGAAACATTAAAATTTTCATAATTTTTAATTAAATTTTAAAAGGGATTAAGAAGACAAGCCTGGGGCTTAAGCCCTAATTGCCCTAGGCTTGTCTTGCCAGGGCCCAGCCCAGCCATAGCAACAATACCGCACGGCGTGAACAGTACTCGTAGGTACTGTAGCACGAATTAGGGATAAGAGTTATATTTAGGGATTAGATCTTTAAGAGTCCTAAGTTGTATATCTTTAAGAATAGTTAGTAGGTTATTTGGATGTATTATAAATATGTCCCTAGACAGAAAGAAATAAAGTATCGAAGATTAGATTAAAACAGGCTAGATTGAAACCCTACCTTACTGGCGCTGCCGCGTCGACGAGGCCAGGGGCTAGGGCTGGCCGTGTCTTCGGTCCAAATCTTTAGGAAATAATATCTCTACACGTGCCACATGACAACTTATGTGTTTATTAACTGAGTAATGTCGTTATTACTATGGTTCACTTTGCTGTATTTACTGTTTTACAATGGGAGAGCAATTAAGGAGATAGAGCAGATATAGGAATGTGCATTTTGAGCCTACCAATGCAAGTATATATACTAAAAAATACTGTATATCACAATGGCATGTGTATTTTGCATCAAAACATGGGGTTTATTCCTTGAAACAAATTGCAAAACATGTGGTTTTGTGTTACACAAGCCTCAGAACAGTTTTATGAAATTTACTCATTTTTGGCTGATATTTGTAAATTCTTTCTCAGTGCAGGCTTGATACTAGCTTCTTGGTTTCTTTCATTGGGGTAAATCTATCCTGATAAATTTCCTGTGCTCTTCTCATGCTATGATGACTTTTTGTTATTCTAAGAAGACTTTTTGCTACTGCTTTAAGGGTTGAAAATGCAGAAGTGTTGTGCCTGGGAATTGTTTCAGTAGCAGTGTTCATGCTTGTTTTGCCACTCTTTAAGGCTACTGGGAATATCCTTCTGCAAATTGCACCAGGCAATGTGCCACCTTCAGCCTTTACGAAGTGCTGCAGACAGGTACAGGGGATCGGTTTGTATATTCATTCACTTTGGCAAAAAGCCCAAAGCTGCATTGAGACATTTCCATTTGTATTGTTCACAAGATAAGTGCGTGTGAGGATGTTTCTGAAGTATGTCAAGGTCGATTCTGGGAGCTTGTACCTGGTCACGCTGTTGGTTCTCTCGCCATCCGGGTAAATCTTTTTGCGCCAAGCCGCCACCCAACAGCTTCATTGTGGTTACATTAATGATTGAGTTCGTGTTCTGGTTGTGTTTATAGGTGAAGAATGGTGGTCATTACCAGTCTGTGCTCGAGCACGTGCATGGATTATATCAAGATTTGGGCATACAGGACCTGACCGTCCAAACTGATGAGGAGTCGGATATCATTTAGCGGAAAAGGAACTAGTGGGAAAAATAGAGCCAATCCTCCACATTTGTTGGATGCGTTTGTTTAAACGGTATATTGCTTGGACTCAGTTGTTGCAGCTTGTGCTCACATTTACTCAGTAGCTACTACAGCAGCTTGTACTCAGTTGAGCTTTGTTGTTGTGGCTCATTGGCAAATGGCATCATTGATGAGATTCGCAGATGCTACTACATGCGATGCGAATGTCACCATGTTATATATGCTAAGTGTCGCGGTCAAACATCCGTTAGTGTTTCATTTCCCTTCATTTTAACATATGGAGTAGCTCAAGCCACTGACTGCATCACAGGCAGCGTTTAGTGGCAAACAAAACCCAGAACACGATATGTAATGTTTAACCAGCAGTGCCGTGTGTGTGTCTATCTGAGGATCTCACGTGATGAATCACATTTACAGTAAAATGTCAGGTCAGGTCAGCTGCTGCTGCGCATCTATTTAAACAATGACAATTTACCTCCATCTCAACAACACTATACCCCAAGCTGACCAAGAGAATCCGGTCCGACGAGATATATCCGTCTTGGACTACTCTTGTACCGGAAGACTACTACTCCTTTATAAGCTGTTCTTGGAATGCCATCCTGGAAGGGGAAAACACAACATGAATCATCATGCACTAAAACATAGAGAAGATCAAAAGCAAATTCTAGACCATTCACATGAATATTGTCTATATTTAAATCAAAATTCTGTTCCAAATTGTAAAACTAGAGCTAACAGCCACCACTGACAAAAGACAAGAGTATTATTTATGGATGAAGATAGGCTCAAAGAAGTAACCTTCCATTCTTCAAATATTCCGAATTGACGAGCTATCCGCTCAAAGTCTCCTTGATCGTTGTACTGGATCCTTACATCCGCATCCATATTATGAGCTTTCAACACAGCATCAGATCCATTGAGAGGGGTGGCGCTAGAGACATCTTTCCCAAATTGGATCAGGAACTTGTCCTGGTGTTGCCAACATAAATATCAGGCATTTGTTGCAAGCAAACACTTGCCAAAGTCCCAAATTAATTCTTACCTCTCTGAGGTAGCTCAGGTCCTCAGAATTCCACTTGATCTATGGCCACAAAGAAGTAAGAGGTAAATCTCTGCACCAGAGAATTTGCAACGGTTATGCAAAATGAAAAGCAATTGAAGTTTTGCATACATGGACATCATTTAACTTGATTGGTTCCAAGTACTGTTTGAAGAATTGCCCCATGCTTGATCCCTGAAATGGAGGTGCAAAAAACAATTAGTGTAAATTCTTCTAATGATCCATACTTATTAGCTGAGAGACTGAATTGTTATCCAGTGATTGTTTTGCAGATGTGGTACAATTACTCAATTAGTGCAGAAATGTGGTAAAATCAAGTGGTCATTGCTTTGCAGATGGAGTAGCCAACATACATGCTCGCCAAAATTGTATGTTCTGCAGACTTCCGGACGAATAAATTGCCGATCTCTGTGTACCTCTTTTAACCTCACCCAATCATCCCAATAAGTAAAGAATTGTCAAGGAAGAAATAGATGGTAGATGGAAAGTAACATATCTGGTAATCTAAAAAATAGTAGGCAATAGCAAGGATATGCTTTCGGCCATTTCGGTGACAACTCAATCCATATAGACTTAGTTAACATCCATCCAAGCCCAGGAAAGAAATCTGAACGGTAAAGAGCTTCTGCAAAATGTTTATGTAGGAAAATGAGTAGCTTTCACTATTAATGCAGAACGAATGTTGAACACAGGCCTATCAGAGTATTAACTTGGGTCATAAACAAATTGCTTTTGTCCATTGTCATTCCAGGAAGAAACAGCCATGATTGTCCTTCCGTACCAGTAACAAGAATTACAACAAAGCAATTAGATACATTGCAGATCAAATCCAAAGAATTCCAAACACAATCAATATAGAATGCAACATACTTATCATTATCAAGTAAGTTAGCTGCAGCCTCAAAGTAGTCAAAAAAATCCGGGGCGATCTCCATGTCATCTATTAACAAATAAACCAAAAAAGGGATGTAAAGCAGAGATACCAAAGAACAGAATAGTTAAAGGAGCATCCCAGATGTAAGACCTTCCAGAATTATAACTCGAGCAAAGTTATGTTTAATGAATAGCTCATCCAAGGCCCATTTGTAATGATCTGAAATAATAAAATTATCAGGACAAGAATCAGTGATTTCATCAGTATCTTCAGTACACCATACATCAATCAAGGAGGAGCACCTACTAGCTATCTTGTAATATGCTGTCAACTCTCCTGGCCTTTCAGTGCGCACAGGTTCCAGATCTACATGCTGCAAGATATAGAAAGGACCTCTGTGAGTAGTGTGATATAATATTCACCATCATTTGATACCAGCATATTAGTTTCATTCTCTATTAGCTCCCAGACAGAGAACAAGAATAATAATCGCTGGTTCAATTGTACCTCAAGCAGCTTATGCTAGCATACAACTAATGATTGTCCTAGCACTTCCACTCCATGACATGGTTCCTACTCTACAAATGACCATTTGACTTTTCTGGAGACATCCCCATTATTATTTGTCTGAACCAAATTGTGATAATTAATTTGTCAACTAAATATAAGTTGGATACTTTGTCAACTGAGTGATCACTTCAGTGGTAGACTGGTAGTGATCTGCTATCTCTTCCCATTGACTCTCTACATATGGATTTTAGTACCTGGGTTCAAACTTTTTCATATTTGACCGTTTCTGCTGTCCCATTGCAGAATATTCCAGTTTCCACTATAATACAGCCAAATCAAGTTGACACAGTGAATATCTAGGCTTGAGCAAAAATCTAGGGAAGGGCCTACCTAGCAAATAGTATGCCCACAAGTTTGTGGTATGATTATGCTCTTGCTTCTCCCTACGAGCTTAAATCTATGGGATGGATCTACAGTTTCTCTAGCATGATTCATGGGTCCTCAAGGCCAACATCAAATCTAGGTCTGCTAAACTCCTCTTTGCAGTCTAAAGTTTCTTTCTTTTCTTCTTCTTTTTTTTGCAACAGATCACCTGATATAGTTGCTTGGAAGTAGCCCTCAGAGATTACTCCAACAGCTATGGTTGCAATATTACAGGAGAAGCAGTCTCTGTTCTTATTTTTAGGCAATTAAGTGTAAAGAAAGAAAGAAATAGTACTGTACCTGCATATATGTTATTTGAGTATAACTCAAAGCTTTCTTCTTTACTTCTCCATTCGTTCCATCCTGCAGTTGGATTAAGCAATGAAAAAAATGCCCACTGACTTAGAGTGGCTGAGGACAAGAACTGAAATAGTCATGACCAGTACCTGAGATATAAATAGTGGAAACTTTGAAGCCATTGATGTCTGATACCTGGAAGAATTATTACACATCAACGTCAGAAAGGGTATTTTATGCACTCAATCTACATAGAACTAAACGGAGTATATGGTCTTCATATATGGATTAGGAAATTATGCAATGTAAATTTGTTATGAGCATGCAAGGATAAGGATCCGAAGACCAGGATAAATGTGAGATCGCTTTCATCGACGCTGGACACGTCCTGAACGCTAGGAGACTCTGATCAAGCTAGGGCTAACTTTAGGATTCTTTATTGCTTGATTAGAATGAAGTATGTAGGTCCCTTATAAAGAGGGTTATTGGGCTACAGTACCCACAGGCACTGTTCACGTGAACAATATTTGTCCCTTCAGCATACACCAATCTCTGGTTTCCTAACAAACCATATATCTCTAATTCGGTAATTCCTAACTAAACCAACACTTTCCTAACTAATAGATATGTCACAGGCGTGTGTCTAGGATAGGGAAGAATGGGATCAGAGGTTGTATTTGAAGGAGACTAGAGGTCTCAGCCCTAGACCTCGTTGGCGTGGCGGAGCCGTGGTGGCAGACGCACCGGTGAGGCAGGGCTTGAATCTTTGGTATGAGTTTAATTTGATCTGCTTTAATTCTCTTAAAACCTCTAGCTTATATAGTGCTAGTACCCGATAACAAACTAGAATTTCCTTAGAGATATTAACTGCCTAATCATATCTCTAAACCAATAATTCCTAAATTCCTGCTACAGTACCGCATGATACTGTTCATGCCCTATATTGGGCTATGTTGTGGGCCTTAGCCTCTA
The DNA here is from genome assembly GCA_000418225.1 of Zizania latifolia. Taxonomy (NCBI): domain Eukaryota; kingdom Viridiplantae; phylum Streptophyta; class Magnoliopsida; order Poales; family Poaceae; genus Zizania; species Zizania latifolia. The sequence goes on from KE372319.1 coordinate 463,594, forward strand.
GGCCCAAGCCCATGGCATTACACCCTCCCCACATCTCGTAGAGAAAGGACAGCTCTAAGCCAAGTCTGGATCCTAGATAATTCCTTGACATGGTTGCCAAAGCTCCTAGTGAAAGATCTAGATGCCTCCAATTGTAACCCATCTGACCAACCCAAACACCGATCTAGGCGTTACTTCTCCTTGGTGTTTGTTACCAGCATGGGTTGAAGCCGCGTCAAGGAGAAAGATCAGACTGCTGCGCCAAGTAGCACACCATCATTCTTCGCCCTAGAAAAGTGCACTTCCTTTGTTTGTCGTGGCCATAGGGGAGATGACTTATGGCATCACATGAAGACCTTTGGTGGTGAACTGGTGATGGCAAAGGTGGTGCGGTGAGACTTGCCGTCTCCTTGCCATCTGCCACCTGCTGTTCAGTACGCTCGTCCACCTTTATTGTGTTCTTTGCTTAGCTTGACAACAGTAAGGCTCTCAATTTAGCCAACTCCACCCTCAACTCGTTAAAGATGGTGGTGGGGAACGCCTATCAGCCTGGCTCACCTATTGAGATTGCTCCACGCGTTGGACGGCTAGATGTAGAGCGCACATCTCCTGGGCAGACTCGAACGCTGAAGCTTGGATGGCCTGAACTTGATCCAGAAGATTAACAAGGCACTTGGCTATGAGTACAAGAGGTTCCAAGACTGCAAACCATCGGTTCAACATTTCTAGTTGCGCAGCCATAGTTACCAAGGCCTTGACTATATCATCGGGATGGGAAGATGGTGAAGCCATAGATGAGGAACCTGATCAATCTGATACTAAATTGTCACAGGCATGTATCTAAGACAGGGAAGAATGGGATCAGAGGTTGTATTTGAAGGAGAATAGAGGTCTTGATCCTGGACCTCGTCGGCACGGTGGAGCCGTGGTGGTAGACACACCAGCAAGGCGAGGATTGAATCTCTGGTATGAGTTTAATCTGATTTGCTTTATTTCTCTCAAAACCTCTAGTTTATATAGTGCTAGTACCTAATAACAAACTAGGTAACAAACTAGATATTTCCTTAGAGATATTAACTGCCTAATCATATCTATAAACTAATAATTTCTAAATTTCTATTACAGTATCGTGTGGTACTGTTCACGTCCTATATTGGGCTATGTTGTGGGCCTTGGCCTTCAGGCCCATACTCATGACAAGATAGGATACTAAACATCTAGTCTATATCCTAGTAAAGTAACTAATTATTGCAATAGATATTATTATTGTGGAAGGTAGACTCTTCCTAATCCACAATGTAGTATGATTCCATGCATAAATTTCACAAGTGTTATCCACTGAGTGGCTTTGGTATCAAGTTAGGAGTTAGAAAAACAAGAACAGTTATTGAATTTTCTGCCTTCTGAAAATAAAGGAACGAAGGCATAAAACATACTTTAGGATAGATTCAACTGTCCTCTGCAAATAGTCTGGGCGATTGCAAGCCATTACAACAACAGCAGCAACAGGAACCTGCTTATAGAAAGAGATCAGATGAATCAAATATAGTATATAGCAGAGAAATGTTAGCAAGATTAGCTGTACAAACCACATCGTTGTTTACTAAGGTCTGCACGCTCCTTTCTGCATCCAAAAGATATGTTGAAGAAAGACTTTGAAATAAAATATTTATAATCTAAATAAACAGAAAAATTGAATATGGTAAAGTAAAATGGCAATATTGGGTTAAATATGCGATGGCAACTGGGAAGATCAAAATCTACAGATGGCTCACATTTATATTTGAGAAAATTAGTTCAGTACATTTCAAAGAGCTGTAAACTGGAAGGCACCAGCATGTATGAGAATGACATATCGGACCCAGAACCACATATCAGTGGCCCATCGTATGATATTTTCCAACTATGTTATGCTAACAAGCAACATTACCCTCTGTATTTTGGTAGATGGGAGGATTATGAAAGTACTATTTTGGGATCAACATATGTGAACATGACAACTAGAACAATATGTATGGTCCTGATGTTCTCATTTTTATAGTTTTGTGATTAGAAAATACAGATTTTGACAAACTGATGGATTGACAACATTGGTTTTGTGCATCTTGGATGCAGTGGCCGGGTATTTTGAATATCCATTATCTAAAACAACTTTCCTTAAAAAATGTTCTCGAAATAGTTCCAGACATAGTACCAATTTTCAGTTATATTGGTTCTAGGCAAAAACATGTGATTTCAAGATGAAACATCAGATCATGTGTTGTTGAGTTGTCCACCATGCATGTTCACATGGAAGTCTATGTGCATGAGGCTCTACCACTCTAGTATGACAGTCTCATCAGTAGAACAATTGGAGGTCTGAGAAAATCAACCAAAGTAGCAAACAATTGCTAGCAAGAACAGCTGGGCTGAAATCCACAACTGAAAGCTTACAAAGTTAATAATTTCATACTTTCAAGATCTTGGATTAAAATCTTGAGGTGTACACGTTCTTCGTCTTGGCGTATCTTCATCTCTGTTTCATTACCAAAATGTTACATAATAATTAGATCCGTTACAACCAAGTTCGCTGAGTAAAAGTATGCAATAAGTTATTTTTTGAAAAAGATAGTAAATTTGAATGAATTTGTACCTTCCAATGCTACAATCTTCTCCTGCTGCGTGCTGACTTGATCGATCAAGGAGCGCAGTTCGCTGGTGCACTGGTTTTCGGATTTTTCCTGTATGAAATTGCATTTTGAGCACCCAATTGGGTGGCGGGGGGTAGAGAAATGCGTTACTGTCTTACTGCTTGTGCGAGGCGATCAGCATAGTGGGACTGAGTAGTAAAAAGGCGGAGCTGGAAAGAAGCGTGAGTAGTTGTTACATACACAACAAGAGGAGAGGAATCCTAATCTGAACCTGAAGGATCTGATTGTGGTCGTGATCGTGATTGCGATTCAAAGAGCAGAATAATATTGAAGAAGAAGAAGAAGACGGCAGGTGGTGGTTACTTGGATGTAGATGAAGGCTGCGGCGGCGGCGAGGAGGAGGATGCGGAGGTCGCAGGGGTTCCGCGCCATTGGACGATCCCCGACCGGGACAAGTTTTTCGGGAGGCCAGGACCCAGGACCAGCAGACGAGCAGCCTCCCTCTCTTCCCTCGCCTAGCCTCTGCTCTGCTCGCTGTCCTCTCTCCTCCTCGGGTGGAGGTGGAATGGTGGATCTGCCCTTGCACTTGTTCTTCTCCTGCATCGGCTGCTTGGTTGAAGAACAGGTCAACTGGTTGGTCTGGTCATCGTCTCATGGGCCCAAGCCCAGGCCCAGGCCCAGGCCCAAGCCGAACAACATTACTGTGGGTGGGCCGGGGCCCCACATGTCATTGGCTTCTATGCCTATATACATTCACCCTTGGCCCTCCCCTAACAGCAGAAACAAGTCGCGAGGCGACGCAACGCATAGCCGAGCCGGCGAATTGACTCCGCTAGGGTTTCCTCTCCTCGCCGTCGTCGGCCGCCGCCCTTGGCTTCGCCATGTACGGCCACCGCGGGTAAGCCAAGCCACCCTCTCCCCCCTTTCTACTCTTCTTGGTTTGTTCTATGCTGCTCCCGAATCCCGATTCATAGTCCCATGCGTTAGAGATTCGATCCCTAGCGCCGATTCGTTGCAACCTTGTTTCGCGCTAGCCTCGGATCTCATCAATTTCGCAAATCAATTTCTTTGGCCCCCAGCTATGTCGCTTTGCTGCCATGATATACCTGTTTTGAGCAAAACCGATTCTTATTTCACCGAGGAAAAGAAAGAAATTGTGTATAGGATAGCCATACAACTTTGAACTTTCAATTTTCACCCATACAGAGCAAGACCGCGAAAAAGTGTAAATTCCAAGTGGGTAATAAATAAAATTTGGTTGCAGCAGTAGATATCTGATTTCTGGCACTTTTCCTACCAAACTCGTCCCAACCAAGATATGCTATCAAATCTTTCTTACTTCTTGTTTTGGTACATCATCAACTGCATCGACATCCACATTTTAACTGTACTTCTTTGTAAGATTTACTATTTTATACTGATATGAAATCAAATGCTGATTTTGACTAGTATTCAGTAGTTTGTGCATTTCTTCTATGCATATGCTGTCAGCATGTTTTGGTTTCTATCAATGAATTCACTCGTGTATCAGTTCCATTTATCTTTCAAGCCTTTATACTAGTCTTGTCTAGATTACTTCTTATCTGCGCAGTTACCTTTATATTTGGGTTATTTTATGAAATGGGGATTGAGAGATGGGGGGATATTCTCCTTTTTCTTTTTTCTCTTTTTGGGACTCTGGATTATCTGAAGGGCAATGATGGGAGGCGGGGGGGTTTCGGATGGGTACGAGGGATCAAAGAGGCCACGAATGATGGAATCGAATCCATACTTCGCAGTGACCGCAGGCAGCCCCTTGGATGTATCGAAGAGGGCCAGGATGATGGAACCAGGCCCTCCTTATTTTGGTGCCATGGGCAGCAGCGCTGGTGGTGGCAGCAGTGCCTTCTACCAGCCCTACAGCGGCAACTTACCTGGTGCAGGGGTTAACAGTGGCATCCAGAACTTTTCAGGTGTCCGTCTGCGAGGACTCCCTTTTGATTGTGATGACCTTGACATCTGCAAGTTCTTTGTGGGACTGGACATAGTGGACTGCCTCTTGGTTCACAAGAATGGCCGCTTCACTGGTGAGGCTTTTGTTGTCTTCCCATCCGCCATGCAAGCAGAGTTTGCACTGCACCGCAACCGGCAGAACATGGGTAGGAGGTATGTTGAGGTGTTCAGATGCAAGAAGCAGGAGTACTACAACGCAATAGCTGCTGAGGTGAACCAGGGTGGCTTCTTTGACTCGGAGTACCGTCACTCTCCACCACCTCCACGACCCAAGAAACCGGCTGAAGACAAGAGCAGCATGGAATATACTGAGGTGCTGAAGCTCCGTGGGCTGCCCTACTCTGCTACTACTGAAGACATCATCAAGTTCTTTGTGGAGTATGAGCTGACAGAGGAGAATGTGCACATTGCGTACCGCTCAGATGGGAAGGCCACCGGGGAAGCCTACGTGGAGTTCCCAACAGCTGAGGTTGCTAAGACAGCCATGTGCAAGGACAAGATGACCATTGGGACAAGGTACGTGGAGCTGTTTCCGTCGACCCCAGAGGAAGCCAGCAGGGCAAAATCGCGTGCCAGGCAATGAATGATTTGATCCAGTGCACTCTGCCGTGGCGGTGAGCAGCTATGTTCCAGTTTAGCTTTCATTTTGCATGCGTAGATCTTTGTGTGGTTTTAGTCTGCATCCTGTTGCTACCCCTGCCACTACCCGTTGGTGTGGTAACTTCATAAGACCCCGAATTGCCTTCTTAAAACAAGTGATGTGTGAGATTCTGCCCTTGTAACAACTGTTGTCCCCTGGTTGGATGCGCTTGTATGGCAATGGCATGATCGTTGTTTGCCTTCTTCCAACCTCTATTTATGACTGAATACTGATGTTCTTCTACTGGATCCTTTTAGTAAAGAGCAGGGGATCAGAAACAGGTATGAAGCTGCACTGAAAAAATTGGGTCTTTATAATAGTCATTAATGTGTCGAGAAGGAAGAAAAAACATGTTTGGTTATATGTAGGTTAACCACCACTCGCTCAAAGTTTGTTCAGGTAAATACCTTGGGCTAACCAGAGTGCCCCTGATCTACATTACATAGCTTTTCTGGCCTCTTGCTATATCTAAATTTATCTATGTTTACGGCATCGATTAAGCTGGATGCTTGCTTAATTAAGAGGAATTTTTGTGTCGTCCTCTCGTAATTATGTGTAGGATGAGCTAGCTCGCTGTCTATGAACAATGAACTGCTGCCGTGTAGAGATCTATGGGCATGCGCCGCCGCTCGGAGCAGGTGATGCCGCAACCGCACAACGGCGGGTGGCGCCCCCACCACGCACAAATTCACGCTGGCGCAGCTGTCCGCGGCCAAAGACGGTTTCAGCGACTCCAACCTGATCGGCAGGTTCTACAGGGCCTCCTCGACGGGTCCAGCCTCCCGGCAGTGGTGGCCGTCAAACAGCTCCGCGGTTTGATTCAAATTTTAAATTTGAAGTTGCAAAAAATGAAAAATCTAAAAATCGTATGTGAATTAAGATGATTTATGATAAAATTAGTTTTTAAAAATACTGAAATATCATATATTTGTGAACCACGAATGATGAACAAAAATACAAAAAACAAAAATAATTCACTTGTTTAATCTTCTTCACGCGTTGTATATGAGTGGTAAGATCTTGTTCCAGAAGCTTCTCCTACTACATGTGTATATAAGTGACAAAATCTTTAATTTTATTCTATATTATATGAAAAATGACAAACTACTGCAGCTTGGATGGAAGGCTAAAAGGAATACAAAGCAAACATTCTTTATTTGTGTGGCTTGCAACCAATGTCTATAAAGGAATACAACACCGCTTATAATCAGTGAAGCCATCAATTATAAGTTAAAAATGTTCAAATGTTAATTAGCCTTGTTGTATTATAATTTGTTTGTACAGTTGTGAACTTATGAATTTGTGATATTGTAAGTTTTTTATTTATCTCAGAAAACAATATACATTATGCCAAAATCTTAGCAAAATCCAATTTTCTACAGTTTTACAGTTTTCAAATTTTGCTGAAAAATTGTCTGGCTAGTTACTGAGCTAGTACCGTAGTTACCAAGTCTGGTACCGTGATTACTGAGCTACTGCTCTAGTGATTACCGAGCCTTCTATTGCAGTTATCGATCCTCGTACCACGATTACCGTTTTCGTTGAACCGATTTGAATTCAAAATTTAGAATCTGAAATTTAATTGAATTGGATATGTCCGAGCCTAGACAGTAACCAGGGCTCAATCAAAATTGTTAATCCTGCCTGTGACAGGGTGCAGGGCACCCACGAGTTCCTGGTGGAGTGAATGGTGCTGATGATAATGCACCACCCCAGTCTAGTCTCTGGTCTCCCTCGTCGGCTATTGCACCGACGCCGACGAGCACCACCTCGTCTACGAGTTTCTGCCCTCGCGGCAACCTGGATGCACACCTCTTCCCTAGAGGCGACGGCGCCCCGCTAGGCTAGTGCGCGCGCGTCAAGATCGCGCTCTATGAGGCCATGGGCCTGCGCTACCTGCACGAGGTGGTGACGTCACTAGTGATCTACCACAGCCTTAAGTCATCCAACATTCTGCTCACCGAGGACCTTGGCCCCAAACTATCAGACTTGGGCCGTGCTAAGCTAGGGCTCATCAACCATCGGCGACGACACCCACGTCTCCACACACGTCATGGGCACCTACGACTACTGCGCACCTGACTACACCATTAGCGGTAAGCTCAACGTCAAGTCCAACGTCTATAGCTTCGGCGTCGTGCTCCTCGAGCTCATCAAGGGTTGCAGGGCATTTGACGTCGCGTGCCCTGCCCTAGAGGAGCAACGCCTACTGATATGGGTGCAACCCTACCTCGCCGGTGACCGCAACAGGTGCTTCGTCCTAGCCAACCTGGTGCTACAGGGCCGCTACCCACGACGTGCCTTCTACTAGCTCGCTATCGTCACCTCTGTCTGCCTCCGCGACAAGCCCAACCTTCGCCCCCACCATGACAAACGTCACACATGCCCTCGAGCACGTCGCTGCCCAACCATGCGTGGGAAGAAGACACCCAACGAGCCACACCCGATGCCCTCTCCTATAGCTCGTCGTCGTATCGGCCTTCCTCCACCAATGCTAGCTAGCTCTCACCAACCGTCTATGCCGTTATGCTCATGCATGGCCATATATTTCATAGGGTGACTTTTTCATTCACCTTTCCCCACTAAATCATCCTACCGAGGGACGGATCTATAGTCTAATTCATATAGACCGTAGACTATCCTATATTTTGGCCCAACATACCCCTTAATTGGCCCATTCAAACAATAATTCCCACTTCCCAGGTGCTAGGTCACATATTGAGAGAACTTCGCTCTGCCTCCACCTCACCCAGCGGGGGGGCAAGGGGG
>KE372319.1:486734-497079 GCA_000418225.1 Zizania latifolia
TGACCAGGCTCGGCGTAAGGCGCGGCGAGGGCACGCGACCGCCGCCGGCCAGGCGAGGGCGCGAGGCTGACTGTTCCAATGCTCCTCCATGTGAACGAGAACGAGTTGGTGGCTACTGTCTACGGTTTCGGGGCATGCAGATGTCTAGGTTGCTTCAGGGCTTTAACCGTATGTTTTGGTTTTTTGGGTCTTTGGTTTTTTAAGAATGAAAACTGAACCATAAACCAAAAACCGAAGTTAATAAAAATAAAAACCAAATACTATTAAAAAACCAAAATTGTGTCTATTTCAGTTTGATTCGGTTCAGTTTTCAGTTAATTTGTGCCCATCCCTACCTACGGCGGCGACGGCCTCTCCAGGCCCACCGCCCTGGACATGGCGTTGACAGCGTGGGCGGCAGTGACCATGGTTGCCAGGGCGCTGGCCAGGCTGCTCAATGTTGGCACAGCTCACATGATCAAGCACTCTAGCACTCACGCGGTGGTTTGCAATTTGAGAGAAAAGCTAACACAAAGACTCAATATCACTCACGCACAACCGAGGCACTGCTCACCAGCACACTGCACGTTGTATTCTCTCTTCAGTGATCACAAAACAAAGATGATTACAAGGCTTAAATAAACACGCACGCATGAAGTGAGCCACGTCTAGCCGCACGTCCTGGCCAAGCACTTCCGTAGCTTATCACTAATTCACTTCCTGCATGCAAACACTAACTTCCTTCCTGCATGCAAACCACACTCACCACGTCCAGCAACATACAAGGCATGTGCTAGCTTCCTGCTCAATGTGTGCACCTGACCACACACATGCAAATCTGACTCTAATGACACACGAGTACTCACACCGTGGCTGCCACTCCTAACCACTATGCCATACAACACGATGTACACAGACTCAGCACTACATTGGAACACTAAACATGATGAAAATAAACAGAAAACAAGATTAAGTCTAACACTTAGGCACAAGCGCGGCCGCCGCTACGCCAGCAAGTGCGAGCTGTGCGCCATGCTCCTGCTCATCGTCGGCCTCTCGCTGCTCGAGCAGGTCTTCGGCTACAACGCCCCCAATGCACAAATCTTCAACAAGCATACTGAAGCTGAGCAGTTCCGATGGTACACTAATAACAAAATTCTCTTCTAAAAGCCTGCCAATGCCAGGATGAAATCCATGTACCATAACGGACACTGTTACAATGCGACGGCCTATGTTCATGTCTCATTAAATTCTTGTTCTAGTATGCAATGCGTAGATATATTGCATTGTTCACATATGGTGGATAGAGTCATGCCACCACGAGCAGTTCTATTTTGTAACAATAGAATACATTGCTTATTTTCTTACCAAATTTTAGTGAAGTCTTATGTGTATTCGGCTCTTGGATTCACCAGCTTTTGCTTTACATATTACTTTGTTGCAATATGCATGGATCTAACTGGCTAAACATTTAAATTCCACATCTGCAATTTGCTTGAAACTCTAAATTGAAAAGGTTGAAAACTTGGAGATCTTCATGCACTGCTGGAGCTAGCTACCATCCTTTTCTTTTTTGAAGGAAAACTACCATCCAAATCTGACTATATACACACAAAAGACCACAAGTGTATTTGTGCTTGGATCGTTGTTCAGTTTTTATTTCATAAAAAGCAAATTTGTTAGAAACAACAAACCGAACCGGACAAAGCACTTAACCCACACCTAATGGAGGTTACAACTAACTGATTTAAGTGGATGAGCTTCTTCGGTGGGAGCTCTGCTTGGTAGGCTGGAGCAGAGCAGCCATCTCCGTCTTCAGCTGCGCATGTATTGGGCATATATACATAAGGATCTATATATGCATATCTAATCTAACCGATTAATTAATCAATGGGTCGGAATGAAATGAATCGATTAATACGAACTTGTTTGCAGTGCCTCTTGAGCTTGAGGTTCTCAGCCACCAGCCGGCGAACCTCCTTCTCCAGCTCCTGCGTATACGCCTACCAGTAGCAGGCCACAGCCACACGAATGGACAGTAAAGAACTATATTATTAGTATGAAATCCGCTGTTAGAAATCATAATACGACGAATCGCGCGAACTAATTAATTAATTAATCAACGAGTACCCTCTTCCTTGCTCTGGAGCGCAGCGCCGACTCCCTGTTCCTCATCATCCGGATGGTCTTGCGCTCCTCCTCCTCCTCGTCGTCGCCCCCGCCGCTGCCTATGCCCACCTGCAGCAGCAGATCCAGCTCCTCCCCGCCGCCCACGCCGAGGGACAGATGGGGAGGGGGAGCACCGTTGGCGCCGCTGTTGCCGCCGGTGCTGGAGATGGACAAGAGCGAGCTGCAGCTACCCAGGCTTAGCTGCGGGCTGCCCACGCCGCCCGGCTGTTCCGCCATGCCTTCTGCTTGCTCGCTATTCCCCTATGGTACTTTGCTCCCAATCGTCGTCCACCACTTCGAGCAGTTATTCCGGTTTTGCTGCCGAATGGATGACGATGCGAATAATGCGATGGCACACCTTACCGACCATATCGACTAGGACCACTGGACCAGTAGGTAGTGTGTGTATATATGCAAAACAAATATTCGGTTACTGCTTGGTCGGAGAAACGCTGTTCCGATTCTTATTCACAAGTACATAACTGTTAGCCGATCGCACGAAAATTACACAGAATTTGCTTACTCGAGCCGCCGCCAAGCCTTGCCTGTATTCTCCACACTTATAACGTTTATCTCCAATTCACTTATATACTCACACGACTCAACACACAGCACATCAAATGGCGCTCTCCGACCCAATAATACGTGTGTTAACTTTTCTCGCCCTGGGCTCGCGCGTCGGCAACTCCTCGCTGGAGCACTGTTGCTTGTCATCTGGCAACACGCTGGTCTGCTGCTTGGCAATCCTCTCTCCTTGAAATCTGGCTTGTCTCCAAGCTAGGACTTTCGGATATTTTTGCTACAGCTCCTCCCAATTTTCCCATGACTCAGCAATGTCACCATCAAGCTTCCATTGCGCCTACACTTCCATACCTACAGGAGTATCTCGATAATCCTGAAGACAGTGAGGCACCTTATCCAGCAGTGAGGAACCCACGTTGTCAGGAGTGAAATCAGCATCAACATAAGCCTTTCGAAGCTGAGATACATGGAATACAGGATGAATCACACTATGCTCTAGAAGCTGCAATTTATATGCTACTGAACCGATGCAAGAAGTTATCTTGAGTGGCCCTAGATACTTGAACGACAACTTATAATTAGCACGCCTGATCAATGAGGACAGCACATAAGGTTGAAGCTTCAAGTAAACCCATTCTCCTACTCGAAACTCACGAAAACTCCTCTTGTTGGCTTGAGTCTTCATCTGTTGCTGTGCTCGGTTCAGATGTTGTTTCAACAACTAACAACTGAGTCATCAAATTCTGTTCAGAAAGCCAAGTTGCCAAGTTTAGGATAGAGCAATCACCAGCAGTAATGCCAAAATACCTCAGTGGGTAACCATATAAAGCTTCAAAAGATATTCAATTGAGAGCAGAATGAGGGCAAGTGTTGTACCAATATTCAGCTAAGTAAAGCCAATGCATCCATTTACTAGGAGTAGCATGAGTATAGAAGCGAAGATAAATCTCAAGGCATTGATTAACTCTCTCAGTTTGCCCATCGAATTGTGGGTGATATGCAGTACTGAGGTAAAGTTCAGTGCCAGACCTCTCAAAAAATTACTGCCAAAAATGATGGATAAAGATTTATCTCTGTTAGAAATAATCATCTTTGGCAAGCCGTGTAGTTTGTACACATTGCTCATGTATGCCTTAGCTACATCCGAGACAGTAAATGGGTGATGAAGCGTGATGAAGTGAGCGTACTTGAAAAATTTGTCTACCACAACAAAAATACTGATGTAAGAGCAACTCCAATAGACCCTCCAAATCACTCTCCAAGTTAAATTTTGGTAATCTGGACTAGAAAACATGTTCCAATAGACTGGCCAACTAGATAGCCAAGCCATTCGGCTAGCCAAATTACTCCTCTCGCTTGCCAAAGTTGGCCAGCCAACATGGCTAGCTATCCACGCGCAGCTGCCTCCCCTCGCACGATCCATAAGCCGCTGCCGCTGCTGCCGCACCCCTACATAGGCCGCTGCTGCTCTGTCGGCCATCGGCGCCCTCGGCCGGCGCCGTCCTCTGGCGCTGCCCTGCCCCCGGACCAGCGCCACTAGACGCCTAGGCCGCTGCCCCCAAGACCGCTGCCGCCCCATGCCTAGGCCACAGACCGGCGCCGCCCCGCACCTATGCCGCCACCCCCAGGCTGCCGCCCCAGGTGCCCTCACGCCCTCGCGTCCCAGGCCGCTACATCGCCCCCAGTCGTCGTCGGTAGGAAGAAGCAAAACAGAAAAAAGAAAGAAAGGGGAGAAAAGAGAAAGAGAGGAGAAGGGAGGAAAGAGAAAGAGAGGAGAAGGGAGGAAAGAGAAAAGAAAAAAGAGAACTAGAAATAAAAAGAAGAAAAAAGATTTTTTTTTAATTTTGAAAATTTGAAAATTTTATAATGGGGATTTAAAAATAAATCAAATCTTTTAAAATATTTTGGGATTTTTAAAAAGAGTAATTTTTTAGAGAGTTGAAAATAGATTGTCTGTTGGAGTGTATAATAGATTTGGAGAGAAATCTTTTTAAGAGTTGGCTAAATGGACAAATAGAGAATCAAAAATGAAGAGGCTATTGGAGATGCTCTAACTTGATGAATTTGGTAGACCCTCAATGAAATCCATCAAAACCATAAGCTAGGCACCCTCAGGAATGGACAATGGTTGCAGAAGTCCAGGGTACTTAGATCGATCAGGCTTAGCCTGTTGGCAAATATTGCACTGCTGTAGAATTTCATGGACCAATTGCTTCATCCCCTTCCAAGCAAACAAGACATTCATTCTGTGATATGTGACAGGTATTTCGGAATGCCTCCACTGGACTTGCGTGCATGCTGTTAATAAGTTGACGTTGTAATGATGGATTATGTCCAATCCAGATCTTGTTCTTGAACCTCAATAATCCATCCTTGAGAGAAGTCCTTGCAACCATTCGGGTTGACACTCAACTCAGAAATGATCTGTAATGTGTCGGGATCTTTCTGATAACCACTGACAACCTCCTCCAATCACTAGGGCACACAACTAGAAATGACCAAAGATTCCGATTCAAACTGTTCTCCCATGCGTGACAGAGCATCAGCAGCCCCATTAGATTTACCCTTTCGATAACAAATTTTGTATTGCAAGCCCAACAACTTAGTATATGCCTTTTGCTGCCACATAGTGGTTATCCTTTGTTCAAACAAGTGAGTCAAGCTCCTATGATCATTTAAAATTGTGAACTCACCATGCTGTAAGTATGATCTCTAATGTTCGATGGCTAATAATATGGCCAAACACTCTTTTTCATAGGTCGACAAACACTTGGTTTGGGGACCAAGAGCCTTGTTGACAAAGGCAATAGGATGGCCCTCCTATGATAATACAACTCCTATGCTCATATCGCTCGCATCTGTTTCAACCACAAATGGTTTAGCAAAATATGGTAATGCTAGCACAGGAGCAGAAATTAGTGCATGTTTTAAGGCCACAAAAGATGCTTCTGCTTCATCAGACCACTCAAAAGGAACATCCTTTTGAAGTAGATTAGTCAGTGGCTTACTAAGTACTCCAAACCCCTTAACAATTTTTCGATAGTAGCCTGCTAATCCAAGGAATCCACACAGCTTCTTGAAAGTAGTTGGTCTGGGCTAAGCCAATACATCCTCAATTTTGGACGGATGAGTACTAACCCCCCTTGAACTGATGACATGTCCCAAGTATGATAACTCTTGTTAGCCGAATGAATATTTACTTAGCTTGGCCTTCCAATGATGCTGGCGCAACAGATGTAATACAGTTTGGAGATGTTGTACATGAGATGGCAAATCCTTGTTGTATACTAGTATGTCATCAAAGAATACAAGTGCATACTTGCGCAATACTGGAGCCAAGGTCTGATTCATTGTAGCTTGAAATGTACCTGGTGCCCCGGTCAATCTGAAGGATATGACCTTGTACTCATAGTGTCCCGTGTGTATTTGAAAGGCCGTTTTATATTCATCTCCATCAACCATGCGAATTTGATGATATCCGGACCTTAAATCCAGCTTGGAAAAAATATTGAGACCCTTGTAATTCATCCAATAACTCATCTATAACCGACAGTAGGTATTTTCTTTTGACTGTAAGAGAGTTCAATTGCCTGTAATTGATCACAAGTCACCGAGACCTGTCCTTCTTCTTGACTAACATAGCTGGAGATGAGAATGCGCTAGTACTGTTCTGTATGACTCCCGACTGTAGCATTTCTTGCACTTGCCGTTTGATCTCATCTTTTTGTTTCAGATTGTAGCAATAAGGTCTCATGTTTACTAGTTTTGCCCTTTCAACCAAAGGAATGCTATGGTCACAGTACCTTCGAGGAGGTAAGCCCTTATGCTCCTCAAACACGTCCTGATACTCCTAGAGCACTTCTTGTAATTCTGCAGCAATACCAGATGGAGTCTCCTCCTTGATAGCACATAATTGTATCACATACATCAAATAGTCTCTTCTACTCATCTATTTAGCCTGCTCCACTGTTATGGTACTGCATTCTTGTAACTTGGGCACAATTCCTTGCACCTTGATCAGTTGGTTCTGATAATAATACTCCATCCATTTGTTCACCCAATCAATCTTCATGGGACTAAACTGCTGAAGCCAATCCATGCCCAATATAACATCATATCTTCCCAAGGACAATAATCCGAAATTGCTAGTGTACTCCTTGCCTTGCATATTCCATTGACAACCAGGAACAACCAAAGTACAAGAGAGGAATCCTCCATCAGCAATCTTGACAGGGATGGGAGTTGGCAAAGATGTTACTCCGGATAATTGTCTTCCCAACCGATCATCTATAAATGAATGCGTGCTGCCAGAATCTACCAGCATAAGTAATTTTTTCCTTGTATCCAACCTCTGACTCCAATTGTTTGACTGGATTTAGTACCAAAGATTGCCTGCTGGGAGATGGCCATTAGAGTATCAGGTTCACTTGTAAGCTGCTCCAATGTCTCTGAATTCACTTCAGGATCTAGTTGTATGGCATGCAATAATTCCTCGACCACATGCAATTGAATTGAAGTGGCACATTTATGATCTTGCCCCCAACACTCTCCACGTGTAAAACACAATCACTTGGATCGATGATAAGCTCTCAAGGCACTAAACCTGTCATCTCTCTGGACATTTCTTGTACCGTCTGGTGTTCTCTTGTCTTCCATTGCACGGTTACCCATTGGTTTAGGCGGCGTGGGCAATGCTAATGGAATTGCCTTAGTTGAGTTGCGAGCAAACTGGCTGCCTCCACTCCTATTGAAATCCTTCCTCTGAACTCCTTCCAGCACTTCCTCTTGTAAGAATGCAAGTGCACAGGTAGAATCAAGGTCCTTAGGTCGTTGAACCATGACAATAGACCTAATGTCAGCTCTTAGCCCTTTGATAAAACGAGTAACAAAGTAGATTGGACTAAGCGTACTGTCGTATGCCATCATCTAGTGCATCAGCCCATCAAAACGCTCAACATATTCAGACACAGTTCCTTCTTGTTTAATGTAAAACCACAGTCGTATTAGGGTCTAGTGCCTATCCCGGCTGAATCGAGTGCAAACTCATTCACAAAATGCTTCCCATGATACTCCATACAATTGAGATCGCATAGATTGCAACCAAAAAGCAGCATTACTGGCGAAGCTCAAAGTTGCCAAACAAACCCAAATACCCGGATGAACTCCATAGGTCTCAAAATAGGTTTCACAATTGTTCTTCCACATTTGCAGATTGTCACCATCAAACTACGAACAACTCATAGTAGGCAAGGTACCTAGTCCAACAAAGCCCCTATAATTCTGAGATTGAAAACCCAACGTCTCTGTACCAAAACCACCCAAATTGAAATTTGGGCGAGTTTGAATACCTGGCACCGTTGCTGGAGATAAAGTGGCTTCTGGCCTGAATCCTTATTCCCTTGTTCTTCTTGCAGCATCTGATCCATCGTCGGATGCTAGGCTTCATTGCGATCCTAGAATCTGTACTCCCCTATCTTTAGGATCCCTTATCTCCTCAAGCTTCTCAACCTTCACTTGTAATTGCCTGACCACAGACTGCAATCCTTCGATCCTTCTCTCCATTTCTGGTAACAATCCTTCCACCGAAGCCCTTACTACCAGTAGGTTAGCGTGATCCCAGAACTCCGCCTCCATCTGACGTGCTTCAGCCTCCATCCGACGCGCCTCAAAATCTTCAATCCTCTTAAGCAGAAGATCCAATTTGCTTTCATTCTCCATGATCTTAGCAGCTTGCTTGATGAGATAGCGTGGCTTCTCCAGGTTCATAGATTGCTCGTTGCTCCTCTCCAAATTCAGCCAACTAGATTGAGGAATTATTTACAAATTCCCATGGTTTTCCATCAGATTCCAACCTCGCCCCATGAAATTTCACAGCCAAATCAAGAGGGTAGCAGGACAACGAGGCTCTGATACCAATTTGTTAGCCGGTCGCACGAAAATTGCACAGGATAGTGATCTCGGATGAGAATTTGCTCACTCTAGCCGCCACCAAGCCTTGCCTGTACTCTTCACAGTTCATACAACGTTCATCCCCGATTCACTTATATACTCACATGACTCAACACACAGCACATCAAACGGCCCACTCTGGCCTAATAACACGTGTGTTAACTTTCCTTGCCTTGGACTCGCGCATCGGTAACACCTTGCTGGAGCACTGTTGCTTGTCATCTGGCAACATGCTGGATTGCTGCTTGACAATAACTCAGATTAAATTTAAGTTTAAATAAGCTACAGTAAAAAAAGTTACAAGAAGATTCTAAAATCATATAAAAATATTTCAGATATAAATATAACTATATAACTGTAACACTCAACTTTATTTTTTTAATTATTAATATAAAGTTATAAATATTGATTTTTTTAGTAATGTGTGTGTCTTATATTTTGGGACGAAAGACCAATACTACAGAAATGTTATTTAGTGATGGCTTAATAATGAGGAGATAATGTGTGTCACTAATAGACCTTTTAGCGACGGGTAAGTTAACGACCTTCATTAAATACACATTTTTAGTGATGAACATTTAGGATGTCCGTCACTAATAAGAGATCACAGGTTGTTGAATCCTAAAGACTAGTCAAAAATAATTTGAAAATTTTGGATGGATAAAACAACACTTACTCGAACACACAATATTACTACAAAATCTCTCCTCTCCACTCTCCATCATCTCCATCCTCTCTTTCCACTCGACATCGCACACCAAGCTCCACTCGATGGTGGTCTACTGTATACCAGGGTCCACCCTACCATGAGCTCCTCAACACTGTGCTGCTTTGATGAATCCCGCCATCGTTTCTCGTCCACCGTTGTTGCCTCCTCTCCTTCTCCATCACCGCTGCGTTTCCCCCTCTGTCGTGGCTTAGGATGGAAGCCTCACATGACCATGTGGAGAGCAGCTTAGGACGATGGCGTCCATGACTGAAAGAGTTCCTCCACCATTAACTTGGATTTGGTCGCTGCCACCATTGTTATCCTCTTTTGAACTGAACTGAACATAATAGAATTTTATTGCTCAATGATTGATCATTAGTGATGTACACACACCTATACTTGTTACTAATGACTATCTTTAGTGATGAACGTAAATGTACAACCCGTCTCTAATGATCAGTTAATAGTGATGAGAGTATATCTATACCTGTCACTAATGATTAATAATTAGTGACGAATGTTAGTAACACGATAAGAATGATGAGTGCGATAAATGCCGCTAATAATTTTTATAGTTCGTCACTGATAATTATTTTTGAGGTAGTAGAGCAATTTTTTCTGTAGTTCTAACAAAAAAACCGAGAAAGCTGCAAACTAGCCTTTTGGCTTGTTAGTATAGAAGTAGCTTTTTAAAAAGCCAAATAAAAAGGCAGCCAGGGGCGGAACTGGGCCTGGGGCACCTTGGACTTCAGCCCCAGGCCCAAAAATTTTTTGCCTCATAGTACCCTAAAATTTTTTAGATTTTTCAAATACTAATGGGCCCAGCCTCACTCTTAGGCCCAGCCTGCCTGGGGCTAGGGCTGGGCCTCCTTCTCCTTCCCTCTCGGCGGTCGGCCTATTTTCCCAGCGCGCGCGCGAGGCCCACAATCTAGTCAAACTCAAACCCTAGTCCCAACCCTCAAACTCCAACGCCGCCGGCTGCACCAACCCTCCACCCCATGCCCACGCCCCACGCCC
>KE372319.1:529652-541723 GCA_000418225.1 Zizania latifolia
TGACCTCACGCCGTGCCCTCGCTTACTCCTCTCTCCCCTCTGTATGGCGGGCGCCACGCGACGCCATAGCAGCGCCACGCGCCTATAGCGCCCGCCACACACCCTCCAGCACTATGGCGACTTGTGGCGAACTGCGATTTTCTGCCACGACGATATGGCATCGCTATGGCGACGCCATAACAACTATGATTAGATCAAAACTCAAACCGAGTTAGTGTTTTTGCCTCTCCTCTCTCTGCTGCGCCACCGTCGTAGCCTTCTCCATCCCATCCACCTACGTGTACCGGCGAACGGGAGAGCAGGTCTCTAGAATCTGTCGCCTTTGTGATCCTGCAACGGGAGAGGGCGAATAAGGTTTTTGGGAAACGCTTCGCGTGACTGCTCACGTCCGTCACCACGGCGCGCCTTCCGTCTACGTCGACCGTCAGTCTCCGTCGGGTATTGCGTTCCAACACTAACAAGAGCAACTCTACACCGACCATGACTTCTTCTTCTACAACCGTACAGTACGTGCGCTACTTTATAGTATGGTTCTTGATCATATTTTGTGAGATCATGATTACTGTGTGCCTGTTTACTAATATGTTTGATCGATTCATACTAGTTCTTGTAGATGCCATGATTTATTTAATTCAAAAATTAATCTTACAATTGCCTAATTCTCTAATAGTAAGGAGCAGTTGTATCTCCTTCATCTTCCTTGCAATTAATCTACGGAGAGAACCGCCTTTGCTAACTGCCACCTCCCCTCCTCACTAACGAAATAAATTTGGTAGAGTTAGACTCTAAATCATGAAAAGTTGAAAACTTATTTAGATAAAGAACTTTACGGTGCAACGAAATAAATTATAACCGTTAATTATTATAGGAGATAATAGGTCACCTTCTATTTTTCTGTTTTTTCAATGATAGAAATTAATTGAAACGATATCTTTTCTATGTAATTTCCATATGAATTTAACGGATTGTTCGGAATTTACATGGCGCGGTGCATGCGGGTTATAATTCTGTGCATGCATGTGTATGGCAACTAATCTTCGTGGGAAACGTATCTAGTGCAAACCATCTACCCCGTGTAACCTTGAAAACTATGAATCAAAGTCACAAGATGCTAATCCAATGGATAGAGTTAATGGTGGGATTATTTTGCAGTTAAACCCCCCCACCCGCCGGTCACTTATTTTGCAGTTAAGCCCCTCCACCCGCCGTCCATTGGATTAGCATCTTGTGGCATTGATTCATAGTTTTCAAGGTTATACGGGGTAAATGATTTACACCAGATACGTTCCCATCTTCATGATTCTTGATAATTTCGGACCATAAACTAATCTCCATATGTATGGCGACTAATACTTATTTGGAGTTGAGCCGCATAAATAAACTAATCTCCTTAATTATGATGATTCCACACACCGCATTATCCTGATAGTTGATTTAATTAATAAAATTGAAATTTCATTTAAACAATATTCTTAATTTTAATATATATATATATATATATGAATACAATTAAATATAACATATTTAATAGATTGATATTTCAAACATAATGTGTGTTTTGAATAAAATATAATACATAGGCGACAATTAGTACAAATAAAATTTGGAATATTTTTTTGACCGTATGGACAGTATTGGTCTCAATTTATGAATATGATTAAATATAACATATTTGAATAGATTGATATTTTGAAACTATAGAAATTAATGAAAACAATATCTTTTAGCTAGTCCATCCGTACATACCATGCAGGTAGATTTGTAATCTTTGGAGTTGGATTGCATGACAAGAGAAAGGACACTGGAGCTCAAGAGTAAAGAGAAGAAAAGTGACCGGCAAGGTTATATACATATTAAAATTTTAATTAATGCTAAAAATTAACAATAATGAAGAGTTAGAATTAATCAGAACTACTCTTACCCTCCTTATTACTCTTTATAAGGTAATGTTATACCATAAATGCCTCTATTTAGATTAGCGTTACACCAAACACAGCTTATTTAACAGTAGAGGAAGCGGTCACGAAAGCCATAAATTTGCCCCGCCGCTGGCTGCGGCCGTCCACACTGCCCTCCAGAGTCCAGCCATGCCGCCCTCAGTGCCACCGTCAGCTGCGTCACACCGCCGTCCACCGGCTGCTCTCTCCACCATCAAATGAGTTCTATCCTTTGCGTAGCGCCAATTCGAAGGAATTTCTATAGTGAACAGTTTGGAGCTTACCCCTATCTAATTTATTTCCCTCTCTAGCTCAACTCTATTAATTCCTCTGAACCACTCAGTTTTCCTTCTCACCCAAACTTATTTGTTCCTTTGCCACTATTTACCGCAAGATCAGTACAAAAGGCTGTTTACACTAGCTAGAGTCCCCATGTGGCGGAGTTCGCGCCACCGTCCGGAGGCGGAGGGTGCTTTACCCCACCGGCCGCGCTCGTCACGCTGCCCGACCACCTGGGCCTCTCCCCTTATTGCCCCTAATTAGCAGCTATTCATGTCAAGCTTAACAAAATCAGTTCTTGATTTCTTCTAGTTGTAGCAAGAACTAAATCTGTTTTGTGCTCAATCCAATCTTGGATTGCTGTTGAACATTTGGTCGTGATGTGTTCTTGGACTAGAGGTTTACAGTGGCGGAGCAAGGGAGGCCAGCATGGGCCATCATGCGTACGCACATGTTTCCAGTTATCTACCGGATCGGAGATAGCTATCTGACAAAGCAAAATTGCGTTTGAGCATTACAGTAGTCAACCCAAATGTCTCAACGGGCAATGGCACATATTTTCTTGCGCTAGCTCCCATCCATTGAGATGGCGTCATCGCGCGGGCGAGCAGCATGCAGCTGGTACACTTAGAGGATGCAGTGGCGATGATAGTTTTCATGGAATTAAATACAGTGCTACGTAAAGAAGTTGCTGAGATGGAAAGAGAGTTAATGAAGAAAGATAAGAAAATCGTTTCTTGTGTAGGAAACTGAGTTGGCTCACTATGTCCAAAAAAGCGCGCGTTGGAGCTCTCTCATCGTTTCTAGGCGATCTCGTGCGCAAGCCTCTCCCGCTGCCACGCTCGCCATCTTCTCCCGCGCCGTCCTCCCGTGCGCCGGTCCTCTTCCGTGCCCCCGCGCCGCTCAGCCTCCGTGCCGCTGCGTCGGTCTGCCTCCATGCCTACACGCCGGACCACCTCCGTGCCCGCAAGCCGCTCTGCTTCGGCGCCGCCTGCGCGCCACCCGCGCGTCGCTGCGCTTGCGCGCCGTGAGCAGTTCCTCCCGACTTCCGCAGGTATGTTTTCTCATATGAACGTGGTTTTCATTGTGTCTTTTGGTACTTGTATTCTATGGTGGTGTGTTTGATTTGTATGCCATCTAATCCTACCAAATTTTGGGTTGCCAAGATTTAGGGAAGGTTTTGCCAACGTCCAATTTAACACTAACATTTTTTTTATACAATCTGATTCTATTATTTTCTTCTCTGTCTGATTTCAATTTGAACAAGCTAATTATTAGTTTATAGGCTTCCTTACAATTGAAAGTAGAACTTCTTAGATATAAGTTGATTAGATTAAATTATTTTGTACGCTGAATAGCAGTTTGTAATTTGGCATCAACCTAATAGCAAATTCACAAAAATACTTGTTAAAATGATACTTTTGCATTATTGTTAGCTGAAGCATGTCCATTCCACTATCACTACCAGTTTATCAGCTGTTCATCACTATCAAATGTCATAATTTCTGACCTATCATAGCAAGAGCAGAACTCAGTTATTTGGTTAGAAGAAGGAGATTTGTTTGAACTGTTTGTTGCTGTTGGACCATAAAATTTGATCCAGAATGAAAATTGCAACCCTCGATTGTAGGTGCCCTATAATAGTTGTTGTCATCTCGTTGACTCCAATGTATTGAACCCATGTTTCAGGGGCTGCAATTGATTTATGGTCCCTAATTGTTGTTGATGAAAAGGTCTGTTGTGATCTCTACATTGATGGACTTGTGGTTAGTTCGGATGGCAATTTGCTTGATGCACTGGCTTCTGCAATAAAGGTAACTGATATATGACAGCTTCATATATCTTCTATGTAGTATTGTAGTTTAGGTTGTTCTAGAAAATTTTCAATGCAACCAAGAACTCAAGCTACAATATATATGAGTAGAAAAAGTGAATAGAATTTTTTTAGGCTGTCATGTTCATATATCTGCAGTGTTGCCAAATATATGGGTAGAAAAAGTGAATTCAAGGTGCTGAGACAGAGTGTTGCCAAATGGCTTCATCACTGCAATATCTGAAGTTGACACATAGCATTTAACTTAGTTTAGCTATAACAATTTTATATGTTCAGTTAGTTGGTTCATCACCTTTATATAGCAGCACATACAGTTTTAATACGAGGTGATGATCTTCTGGTTGTTTGGAGGCTGTACCATGCATTAGTTGTACGTATGCTAATGAATAGTTAAGGAATAGTTACTGTCTTTCTAAAAGCAGCATAACTTTTAGAAATGGAGAGAACATGTTTGTCTTTTTTTACCATACCTCATTATTATGCATAATGCTGCTGATAATCAGCAGACCTGTTTCTTTCGATTCTGCCTTTCAGATACTTTATTAATTTATTTTCTTTTCTACTTCAGATTTTAGATTCTATTTCATTTCTTTCAACAAAATGGATGATTCTAATGATGATGTCAGTAGTATAGATCTAATAGATCTAATAGATCTATACACAATGGATGAATTTCTACAAGAGTAGAACATGTTAGATCATTTTGCTGATTACATAGTAACAGAATAGAAGACCGATGTTTAAGAACTCTTATATGGTCAAAAGAGATTTGTGTCCAGGAGATATGAGATATGTGGACAGGCCTCGTGAAGAATCCAAACAATGGCTAATGGATGTGCATTCGGTGTTTTACAATCTCGCTTTTCTATTTTGCGTCAACCTGCACGTCCTGCACGTCTATATGACCAAGAGGATCTTGAGAATATTATGCTAGCTTGTATCATCCTTCACAACACGGTAATAGAGGATGAGAGAGATATAGACTATATTCCTTTTGATTTGAATGAGACAGCAAGAGCTTTAACTATTTAGGCAGCTACAATTTCTCGTGGAGATAATCCAGCGATGAAGGAAGCACTACAAAGAAATGCTAATATTCGTGATCGTGAAATTCATAAACAACTTCAATCTGACTTGATTGAGCATATTTAGCATAAATTTGGGTTTTCACATTAATTAGGTGCGCATAGTAATTTTTAGATCATTATTAACCTTTAGAAGTTCACCATCATTTTAACATGTAACTGATGCCTTTCTTTTTATAACATATAGCTGATGGCTTTGGGAGTTGCTGGGCACATGGACTTATACAAGATGACCGGCGCATGACGATATTACGTTTATATATTAATATGCATCGTTATGGCATTGCTATCTAATTTGCTAGTTATTGTCATGGATATGAACTTAAATTATTTTATTATTAACTATGCTACCTGTAATCATTATGAAGTGTTATTATTGATATATGATTCGATATGAATATGAACTGTTGTGAGTAATATCATAATGAAGTGCTATATGGCTTTGTAGTTGTTTGTTACAATTCATCAATCTTTCTTTATGGTACATGTATGAAGTTATTAATTTTCTTTCTATATAAAAACTAGTATGAAAAATATATATTAAGATGATTAAGTCTAAAATCAAATTTATTACATTCTCTTCTCTAGAAACTACCTATAAAAACTATATGTTGGGATTGCGCTAAAATTTAGTCACTGTATTTTGTTTCTATCGATTTAAGGAAAGGGGTCGGTCAGTTTCCACCGTCGCCGCTAGATCGCTAGGGCGCGTGTTGCCCACGCCAGCAGCCAGCGGCCGTCCCATGCCCAGTGCCCGATCTTCCGCGGCCTAGAGGTCCCAGTTCACCGCCGGATCGCCGTCGTCGTTAGCACCGAGCCCGACCATCCTCGGTTGCATGTGTGCATTTTAGGAGAAAAATGTCAAAATGAGGAGACCACATGTCCACATGCACGAGCCACGACAGTTAGGAAAGACAGGACGTTGGTTGTATGCATGCATTTAGAGCATAAAAATAAATAATAAATAATAAATATTGGTTTTCTAAAAAATATACAAATAAATGAATAATTATGAGTAGCGTCCCCTTCTTTAATTATGACTGTTTAATTCAGCAAGATGAATATACCATATTTATTTAGGTGTGCCGTAAAATTGTTGCAGAAAAATATATAAGTTACACTTGGTTTCATTAAATCCAGACTAAAATATATCATGATAATATATTTATTTGATATTGTATATATTAATAAAATTTTCTTTTAAACTTGTTGAAGGCTAAAATTGTCTAACGATTTATAATTATAAATAGAGGGAGCAGAAAACATCGGAGAAAACCTATAGACGAAGAGGACTTTATGCAAGCTTCAATTCTATAAGGTGTAGTAGGTTACAAGGTTAGGCTGAGCTATGGCACATAATCTTTCTTTAATTAACATCCAAAGAAAGAACAACTGAAGATCAAAACTTCCTTCTTTGCAGATAGCCCATCGATTGATTTTCCTTCGTCCCTTTTAAACGGGCAGCTTCACCGTGTACACACCAGGTTAGCTGTGGCATCGTCTCAAGTTGTCAGATTGGAGACACCATCTTCATTACTTACCTCTTCCTCATCCTCGTCTTCTTCCTCGTATTCCTCTTCCTCAGGAAGGGTCTCCGGTGGCACTGAAGATGGTTCAGGGCTTTGGTAAGGTCCTTGCTTCTGCAGACTCCAATACATGATGCTTGCAGCAAGAACCAGGATCATCTTTGGATTTACCTGCCACAGGAATACAAAGACAGATTAATTACTGCCTGGACTTCAGCTTACCGAATGGTAGCCAATAGCTAAGATTTCCAAGGTTTATGATTTTGCACAATGAAGTTTTGGGAAGCATATTCCGCAAACTGACAACTACTGCCGTCGATCTAGAACCAAGCCAGTTTCCTTGTAGTTACCTCCATTATGTCATCTGGCAACAAGAATATGGTGCACCCAAGCTTCCTAGCAACACTGATGATGTAACTCGCATTCAATTTCTTCTCCTCGTCTGTAACCGATAAAAATAAAAAGTTAACACAGTGAAAAATCTGAAATTGAAACAAGAATGGTGTGCAGAAGACCAGTGATACACACCATCCTCCCCCTTCTTGACCATGCTCCAGTCAACAACCCTGCGCTGAACAGCACTGAGAAGCTCAATGAAGAACATCCCATTTGCTATGCTCTTATCCTAGAGAATCAAGGTTATTACTTTAAGGTCATGCCAATGAAACAATGACAAATTGAGTGAAACAGGTAAGGTTGATGAACCTTGAAGCTTTCAATATGGGATGTTTTGCCTGATTCTTTGATTTTATTATTTGCCCAAACGAGAATATCAGTATCGCTTATCTCTCTCTCTTTAGAGTGGGTTCTCAAGTTTTTTAGCAATTGTAGGATACTGGTCCTCATGAGTTGCCACAGGAAAGCTGCAAATAAGAATATATTTAAGCAAACATCAAGGTTTAAAAAATCAAAAACAAACTCGAAATATCAATTTCATGGATTAATTTAGACTGACTTCACTCATTTGTTTCTCTCCTATTCCCCTAACATGAAATAGCAGCCAGTGGTCATCAATATACCTTACAAATGAAAGCCCCATCCTCTACATGAGTGTGTTTTGACACTTTTTTCATTTTCTGCAAATAAATACTTCTACAGAACCAGCTATACATGCATGGGTTATGGGTATATATCTGTTTGCTCCATTACTTAGAAAAGACCAATCAATTGTAGGATAAAAAATACAGCCAAGATAATTAACGATTGGATAGTAGTTCACAACAATATTATAAAGAATATAAAAGAAGCAACTAACAATTGGACAAGAGTTCAAAACAATATTATAAAGAATATAAAAGAAGCAACTAACAATTGGACAAGAGTTCAAAACAATATTATAAAGAATATAAAAGAAGCAACTAAAATACTTGCAGTACTTTACCTAGAATTAGCTTCTTATTTCCTTGAACAATGTCATTCCCCGCTACATTCACCAGAGAAAATTTTAACTCTTTTCCAATTTTGATAACCTGGTTACAGTTCTCCACCTTTCTAAAAGGCATAATTATTGGTGGTTTGGATGCTTGCTTCCAATTAACTGATCCTGGAGTAATTTTATCAAGAACCTCTAACAGGACCCATCTGCAAATGAATTTTATTAAGATAGCAAAATATAATTCAAGAAAGGTTATGTTTAGTTAAAGATGGGACTTACCCAGTCCTTACATCCTCAAATAAATTGTTCACATAAGTTGCAATTCCAAGGCTGTTAATCCACAAACGAAATGCTCTCTCTTCCCTGGATGCTTCAACGTCATCAGGAGTATCATTGACAGGAGCCACATTGTTGTCTGATAGACCATTTCTGCAATCATTTCACATTATGCATTAACCAAGAGGAAAACGCTTTTAAACGTGCATTACTACAATAAAAGGCCTCTGTAACTCTTTGTAGTTAAGACGCATAAAAACTGGAACATATACTAACAAATCAATGATATCTTGTGAGTCTTTGGCTGCAAACAAAATTATCAGTAGGTGGGAAATATCAGTTCACTCTGCTTACCTGTGCTGGAATATTTGAGCAACGAAGGCCAAGTTGAGATTTGCAGAGCCCTCCACAATATCTTTAGGTGTTACGTATCTCGTACACTTAAGCTTTTCTGCAGTTTCAAGAACTTTCTTTGCCCTTTCATTAGGATCTGAAGTTTCTATCATGGTTGTTGAGCTAAGTTCAGGAGCAAGGGTGTTGAGAAGGTAAGCATATGCTTCACCATCCTGCAAATATATTATTCATAAGAAACAAAAGAATGAAATCAAATATAAAGCACACATTCCCATTTGTCAACATTTTCTAAGAGCGGTGAAGATATAGAATGATTTCACATTCTTACATAAACATGACATAACAGTCACATCATTTTTCATCCATAAGAAAAATAAATGTCCTGATGGTTGTACATTGTCTAGGTCTATGTTAAAATGGTTATAATAATTGATAACGCATATTGTCTAGGTCTACAAATAAAATTTTACTATGATATACATGCCTTAACATCAGTAGAGAAGTTTGTCACAGTTTTCTTGTACCCTGCTTTCTTGAGATGAAAGTTCATCCATTTGAGCAACATCTTATCTGGTGCTAAAGTGACCAGCTCTTCTGCTTCCTGTATAACATGGCAACATAAATTAGCCAGATTATCTTCAGGCACATTCATCAACATACATTTAAGTACTTTAATATTCAAGGTTCAAACCTTGCTGTTATCATCAGCGACCAATTCCGCCAACTGAGGTGTCTTCTTTAAATTCAGATCAGCTAACAGTTGTATCTGAGAAATGGACAACAAATAAATGGCCAACTGAATTTGATAGCACATGATGTGGCATATGCCTTTATTGCTGAGTTTTATTGCTTAATATTTGACATAGTGATAGACTGATAGTAGTGAGCTAGTGGCAATTATAGCACATACCTTTATGATTTGGGATAACAAACCAAGAACTAGATGAGGCTGCAAAAAAAAGGATATTTCAGTGCTCAAAACAACATTAATTATTCAGTAATTCTCCCTACAGTCACAAAAACGTATC
Organism: Zizania latifolia; assembly: GCA_000418225.1. Taxonomy (NCBI): domain Eukaryota; kingdom Viridiplantae; phylum Streptophyta; class Magnoliopsida; order Poales; family Poaceae; genus Zizania; species Zizania latifolia. The sequence goes on from KE372319.1 coordinate 539,347, forward strand.
ATTTTTCAAGTCAAACTTTGAGCATGAATATCTTTTTATAAAATATTTAGATGAGCACAAGGAAAACATGTGTTGATCTATAAATGCATTGAAATAGAAATCAGCGGTAAAAGTCACATTCTGATGTCCGTGTTAATGCATCAAATGGCACATTTTCGTTACTGGAGGGAGTAATAAATTGACTAAAGCACTGGTACAAGTTTTTTATACTCATCTGAGAACAGGTTTATACAAAAAAAGAGAAGGCTTTGAGAAGATCATTGACATGGAATGCTACTTCAAACATTCATTTCATATTTTGAAGTTGCCAACATAGCGTTTACATATATGAAGTCTAGTCGAAAAATGTCATTCTTATATAGTTTCTCTTTTTCTTGAAAAACAAATAGACTTCTATTGCTCTACTAAATTAGATATGAACACAAGAAATTGGACCATTCAAAGGTAAAAGGTAAAGAAGACATGAGATGCATTAATAAGCTTCATCAAGAAATAGTAACACAAAAGACATACTCTAGCTTCAATCAAATCTTGTGTACCAATGTTAACAACAGTGCATCCAATGGCCTTTGCTGAGTTGAGACAAAGGGTGTGATTCTCGTTTCTCTCCCATGGATTAAGGTCCCTCTTTGTATTGATTGCCCTCTCATCGATTGTGCCCGGAACAGCAACATTGATCAACTTGCTGATTCAATACAAGATAAGGCAACAGCTGCTTTTTAGAGAATGATTATCTTAAATTGAAAGGAAGAAAATATTGTAATACTAAAATAATATAAATGGACATTGATAAGAACAAACTAACCAAAGTAGAACGCCATCCCGAACAAGATTAAATAATTCGTTTGATGTTGGATCCAAAGGCAAGAAATTCTTCAGGAAAGCATCTTCTCCCAGGAAATTGTTGATATGATTCACATAAGAAGTTTTCTCAGACTCATTAATGACGTGCAAGAGAGTAGTTGTTGAGGCCTTCAAAAAAGAAACAGATCCCTTCAACTTCTTTTTGCCTCCTGTTTTGTTCGCCCCCTTAGCTTGCAGATTTAAGTACTCCTAATAAAGCGCAAAAATGTATAAAAAATGAATATATTTCGCAGATGTAAATGAACTGCCAGCATCAATAGTAGGTAAGGCAAGATAATCCACTGTACCCGGAGGAATGGCTCGAACTCTATTGTTTGGTTCATGTCAGGATAAGACTCGCGCAAAAAATTGCTAATCTCTTCCTCAGATAGAACCTCATGGATGCCCCTAAGCTTCTCCATTACCGGTGGCAAATCTTTTATACTTACATGATCACCATCCGATTTCTTCACGGACACAAACTATTAAAGTGACACATAAGAGTGATTGCGCAATTATGGAACAACAGAATTTTCGCATGGGTGAAAAACCCTCCGGGTGCTTACTTTGGTTTTTAGGGTTCGAAGCTGCACTTGGGTGAACTGGCTCTGAAGCCATGGATCAGAGACAAGAACACCAATGAAGCTAGACATTGCCTTCCAAAATCAGCGTATTCTTGTCCCTAATTATTTCTCGCAACTGCCCCTCAATTCCTGCAAATCTGCAACAATCCTAAAACGATAAGACTAGGCACCACTGAGGCATCGATTCTTGTAAATTCAGCAAAATGTTTGTGATATTCATCAAACTGATTACGTAGCCACCCACAAAAGGAACGACAGAACAAATCAGGACCAACCTTTCTGTAAAAAAAAAATGGGCTGATTTTGCTTCCTCTTCCTCCCGCGCTCAAATTATTCACTCCATACACATTCCTTCCAGCTCCCGAGAAAATCCCAAGAATGGTGGGGAAACGGACGTGTGGTTGGATTGCAGGAAGCCATAGGAAGAAAGGGCTATAATCTGTGCGCGAGAAAGTAACCTTGTGAGAGACGAAGCTAAAAAGGTGGCTCCTTTTTTGGTCGCCCGCAAGTGCCTGGAATAGCAAAGCAAATGGCCAATCTTAGAAGCTGGAAACTTGGACTGAACACCATATCATCGTCTCCTCCTCCTAGATATATGCAACACAGCAACACTCGAAATGTATGTACCATGGCGATTGGAGTCGAGAAGAACAAGCAGAACACCATTTTTTTCCTTTTTGAGAGGAACAGAACAAACTCCGCCTATGTTGCCTTAGTAAAGGAGGATCAATTTATCTTTCTCATTGTGATAGACTACTTAAATCTAGCCTAACCCAACTTGTTTAGGATTGAAATGCTTTGAAGAACAGGATAAAACAGAACACCATATAGTTGTGAGCACGAGTGGCATGACATCTGGTGGAAAAAAGATAACTGGTACCAAATGTAGGCTTCCTTTCTGCATTGGCTGGGTCTTGAGAACTCTCGGCTAGGAAGAACAGCAACCATGC
>KE372319.1:562582-576758 GCA_000418225.1 Zizania latifolia
AAGAATTGGTACGGTAGCCTTTTCAGCTGAATGACATTTGGTTACAATACTCAGCAGCTTCTTCATGATTAATTTACACATGACCGCATCATGGAGGAGTAGAATTCTATGCTTATTTGCATCTTAGGGTGAGATTTGCTGAAGGCGTTATCTGTAGACCTTTACTGTTCATCAACTGCTTATAGGGCTGGGAATTGTCTGATGAGAATTTGGTTGGACCAGTTCCATGTATATGCATTTCAAGGAGTGTATTCTCTTCTAGATATACAACTGATTATGGTCTGTTACTTGGTCGTTCACGCATATTAACCGGTTCTATATGTGTGTCCAGTAATCTTTGTTATTGAGTTTCTGCAATGTCAACGCACTTAGGATCCACAACTCCTGAGTCCTGACCCGTCCTCAATCCTAACAGCAATCTCGTTGTTGCAGGTGATGCTCCATTAGTCATTGCCAAGGGCGGTTTCTCAGGCCTATTTCCAGATTCCAGTGAATTTGCTTATTTAAGCTCTCCTGGCGCAGCTCTGTGGTGCAACGTTCAGCTAACCAAGGATAGCGCTGGCATCTGCCTTCCAAACATAAACATGGATAACTGTACGCTCACGCCCACTGCGTATCAAAATGACGTTAAGACCTACAATGTGAATGGTGTATCTGTGAAAGGATTGTTCCCCATGGACTATAAAAGCACTGATCTGCTGAACAACGTATACTGTAAGTGGAATCGCACTTTTGTAGTTTGTTGCTAACATTTTGAGTTCTTTTACTGCCACAGTGGCTTTCATGCATACATTCAAAGGGAAAAAAAAATCTATGTGACTTTTCTTACCTATGCAACTTTGTTTTGACATTAAATGATTCGGTCATCATTTTAGGTGGAGCTGGGGGTTTGTCCCAGCACCCTTTCTTTTTTTTTGGTAACTAAACCTACTGGCTGTGTGCCTAATGGCCGTGCCATAGATGTAAACCGTTTCCATTATAAAAAAAATAAAAGAAAAAATGGCAAAAACAGATTGAGAGCATTCAGAGAAAAAAAGGGTCAAATGTCTTTGCATCCCATCTTTCTAGTACTTGATGAATTCAGTTGTTCTTGCTTGTATAACTAAACTTCATATTACAGTGAAGCAAGCAATCCTGTCTCGTACGGTTAGATTTGATGGGCTTGCAATAGTTCCAGTTGAAGATGTACTGTCCAAATATAAGGCACCTGCTGTTTGGCTAAATGTTCAGGTATGGTTCAAACTTGATTACTTGCAATAGTCATTTATTGGATTATTTGTCCTCTCATGGTAATAACATCAGGTTTGTACAAATTGCAGTATGACATTTTCTACAGCCAGTTTAATCTGAGCATGAGAAACTATATCCTGTCTGTATCAAAACAATACGTTGTTGACTACATATCATCACCTGAAGTGAACTTTCTCAACAGCTTACTTGGAAGAGTTAGCAAGAAGACAAAGCTCGTGTTCCGCTTCCTTGATGAACACACTGTTGAGCCATCTACAAACCAGACATATGGCTCAATGTTAAAAAATCTAACATTCATCAAGACTTTTGCATCTGGAGTACTTGTCCCCAAACACTATATATTGCCTGTTACACAAGATAATTATCTGCAGCCACATACTTCAGTTGTTGATGATGCTCATAAAGCAGGATTAGAAGTTTATGCTGCGGATTTTGCAAATGACTTTTTGTTCAGCTACAACTATAGCTATGATCCATTGGCGGAATATCTTTCCTTCATTAATGACGGTGCATTCTCTGTTGATGGAGTGTTAACTGATTTCCCTATTACACCATCAGAAGCCATTGGTCAGTCCTCATATCCTTTACACATTGTTCTGTAGATGTACATTCAAGAATTCATGCAATCAAGCTGGCCAATTGGTCAGCATCAAATTCCATTTAGTATAACCTTTCCTTTTTGAACTTTTGGCGTGTATATATATGAAGAAGTAAGAAGATGTCGCACAGCCATTCATTCTCTGGTCTTATTATTATTTTTGCTCCTGCAGGTTGCTTTAGTAATCTGAACAGCAGCAAGATAGATCATGGTATGCCTGCTTCCGTTGTTATCCATTTGTAACCACCATGTAGTATTTTTATTGAACTATGATCTTCACATTTACACTGCAGCTAAACCTCTTGTTATCTCCCACAACGGGGCTAGTGGTGATTACCCAGATTGCACTGACCTAGCTTATCAAAAGGCAGTTGCTGATGGTGCAGATGTCATTGACTGTCCTGTTCAAGTGACCAAAGATGGCATTCCGATATGCATGAGCTCCATTGACCTAGGGGATGTTACTACCGTTGCAACTTCACAATTTGCTTCTCAAACTACTATTATAAAAGATATTAAGGATACGGCTGGAGTCTACTCATTCAACCTCACTTGGGATGATATTGTGAAGAACCTGAAACGTAAGTCAATATAAACTCTTATTTGGTAAATCTGGAGTGCAAAATGGATATTATCTTGGTGCATAAATATAAGTTGTTTTCGAATTTCCACTGTCTCTTTGATGCAGGAGTTTGGCCGCTAAATTTTATCATAGTATACTAGCAAAAAACATGATATTATTTTGCAAGAAAAACCCAAAACATTATTTTCATGTAAACAGTCTAGTTTCAAAATGATAATTAGATGAATCTCATGGCTACCTATTTTTATAGACAGATGGGGTATTGGGGTAACAGTTTACTAGAAATGAATCATGTTAACTTAGATAGCAGTAACTCAACTCCTATTGAATTCCTGTAGTTAATATTCCTTCCCATACTTGTGTGCTCTACCCATATCGCTTTAGTTATGCATCGTTCAATTCTTTCATTATTGTACAATTAATTAACTGATGAAAAATCAAGTTTCATCCATAACATGGTTCACCAGTGAAGTTTCTTATGTTCATCATTCATCTGTTTCTCAACTGATATTTCTTATATACAGCAATGATCTCAAACCCAATGATCAAGTACAACCTGTACAGAAATCCCAGAAACAGGAATGCAGGAAATTTCATGAGATTGTCAGACTTTTTGGCCTTTGCAAAAGGAAATGATTTGTCTGGAATCATGATCAATGTAGAGGTAAGGATTTAATGATGTGAAGTTGTGAACATAATTATCTAATGCAGACTCCCATATTTGAATAATATTGTGCTAACACATAGCGTTGGCTTTTGGTTGTCACTTGGATGGAGACTGAATTTAGGTGGGCCAGAAGATGGTATTTATGCAAATAACCTCCTGAATGGATAAGTGTGCAGAGAATAGTTCTAGTACACCGTGGAAGTTTAATAAATCTTGAGTCAACAATATTTACAAACTGATATTACAGAATAAAACAACTGCTAAGTTATGAGTGCTCAAGGCATTCAAGAACCTGAACATTCTGGTACTTATTTGTCCTCATGGCTTAGTAAAACCTGTGATGGCAGTGGCTCTTCCTTCTTTTACTTTTGTAGAATCATTAATAGCGTCGTAAGTTGTTTATTCTGATGCACACAATTACTGTTTGAGAGTGCTTCAAAAGGTGGGATGTCCTATTCCATGTCTCTTTTTAGAGTAGATTAGCAAAAATACCAGGAGCAACTTTATGTTTAAGTACATCTTCCAGATTTGTATCTAGTCTTCATAGCCCTTGCTTCAATTCTTAATTTACTTCTCTTTTCTGTAGCGTGCTGCTTTCATGGCAGAGAAACTTGGCTTTGGTGTAGTGGATGCAGTAATCAAAGCCCTTGATGACTCTGGTTACAGCAAACAAACTGCCCAGAAAGTCATGATTCAGTCAACCAACAGCTCAGTTCTAGTGAAGTTCAAGCAGCAAACCAAGTACAATCTTGTCTACATGATCGAAGAAAATGTCAAAGATGCCGCACCCTCCTCTGTTGCAGATATTAAGAAGTTTGCTGATGCTGTTTCTGTTAACACCATGTCCATTTACCCAGCAACTGACCTATTCTTGACAAACCAGACCAATAGTCTTGTCCATACCCTGCAGTCCGCTGGTCTTCCAGTTTACGTTTATGTGCTCATGAACGAATTTCTTTCTCAACCTTATGACTTCTTCTCAGATGCCACGCAACAGATCAACGCATATGTGAAGAGACCAGATGGTGGAGTAGATGGGCTCATCACTGATTTCCCTGGAACAGCTCACAGATACAAATGTACGTCGTTGTTAAACATTTTATTGTGGCACCCAATCCTTTAAGCATTTCAAATATCTGCTGTTCTTGATGTTCCTTTTTGCTCACCTTGCATCTTGAATTAACTTCTGCAGTGAACTCCTGCATGGACATGGGAAATAGCACCCCCTTCATGATACCTGCTCAGCCTGGTGGCCTCATTGAGAACATGCTCGGAGCTGCGCAGCCGCCTACACTAGCCCCAATGCCGCCTTTGACAGAATCCGACATTGTGGAGCCACCCCTACCTCCTGTCAACAATGCCACAGCTTCAACACCTTCTTCACACGCTGCCATCAGAATGCGAACCAATGTTTCAATCCTTGTCACGTTAATGCTATGCGCTGCTTCTCTGATGATCTGAGGGTTGCCTTCCACATGGGACATGACTCTCTAGAGCTCCAAGGATCTGTGTCGAGCAACCAATAGCTATTCTTTCACCACCTTTACTTTATGTAGTGATTCTTTTTGTTTTGCTGTATTCTGGAGGATGTATGGTCAGCTTGATACGTTGACAGTGGCACTTCTGTCAGTTCTGTGGGCTTGCCCTAACGACATTTTGGTACATATGTCTGGTGCAGTACACTGTTTCAGTCCTTCAGATGGCCTTTTCTTGCCTTTGTATTTCAGATTGTCATTTGTTTCAGGCTCACTTTCTCACTGATTTCTGCTTCCCAGAATATGAATTCCGAGGCAATGCCATTCTGTTTCTGCGATCTGTGTAGATCCCTGTTTGGCACTGTTTCACTCTTCAGATCTGGAGCATCTTAAGGATGCTCTGCTTTGTAAAATGATTTTTTAAGAGTAGTCGTTCGCCGGTAATTACCTATCATGCCATTAGACGACATACCCTTTCACTCTTTCTTACCCGACGCGTGCGATGGAGTCGACGGCAGCACGACGAGCGGCGGCGGCTGGAGCGGCGACAGCGGAAGGATTCAGGGCGGCGGCTGGCCTTAGCGGTTCGACGGCCGACCTAGCCGCCCCAGGAGCGGTGGCGGCGGGTGGCTCTGCGGTGCGATGGATTATTTCTTCCTTAATTATTTCTTGAACCATTGGACAACAAGTTTCAGCACAGATTAGCCGTAGAACCACGCATTCCTTTTCATAATAAATCATAAGTCATTCTTTGCTAAAGACAAAATATTAATCAGATTGATGTTAGTTGATGATGCTCTGAATAAAATATTCTATATCGACATGGGTCAAAATTTTAATGGTTTTTCTTGTTTGAATGACAGATACTAACAAGAACAGGGAGCTAGATTGGGGGAAAAGAATCAAGATTATAAACGGAATCGGTCGAGGCTTGCAATAGTGCGATTCTCAATTGAAGATAGTTCACTTGTGATAGTGATCATGATGTTGATCTCTTAAACCTTGTGAGTACTTTCAGTCTGTTCATGAACTCTACACCGATCAAACATATCAGCATAGTACTTGTAATTAACCAATCTGGTGCAGGTTTGGGAGCACTGGACCAGGGGGAAATGTCGTGGAGTTGTGGACAGATCGACAGGAGCACAGGACAACCTGCTTGACATTTTTAAAATACAATCTGATCAAAGCCAAGTGTTTACTGACCAGGAATTTAACGATACATGTATAGCAAAATTAAATGATTACAACTTATGTAATTACTGGATTATTGTGCAACTCTAGCCTACTTCCATTATTTGTTTTTCTACCCTATGTATTCCAAAATGAAATTTGCTTATTGCTGTCAGAATATATAATATTATCTATAACTGTATGTGACTTCTTTTGCTTGATCGGAATCAGCACTGGATATTAAAATATGCTGGATCAAAATTGGTAATTACTTGCTTCTGTGAGCTCAGCAGTTCTAGTTTAGAAATTGTAATATGGATGTGTATTCTCTGATGAATTATTTTAATTTTAAAAACACAAAATATTTGTTAATGCTGTAAAATTACAGCAACTCATGTATTCATATGTCAAAACAGATAGCATAAATAACTCAGGGGTATAATAGTATATTCCCATCAAATCTTAACATTTTTGAATTTGGATTTAGTCTACAAGCCAAACAAGTATATCTGATTTAAAGTAGAGCAATAGCTCCACTTTAGATCTGTTTCTAGGAGGATTTTGTGGAACGGAGCTAAAATTGGTGGAGTGAAGTAGTCCCAGGCCTTAACTCTGAATCTGCTTCGAATAAAACAGAAAAATCATATGCCACCGATCGGTTTAGATATCTTTTCTGTGATCACCCAGTCAATGGGAGAACTGGGAACGCGGCTCATGAAGCCGTCCGATCAACATCCGACGGCCGAGCGCCGCTATCCCCCTCCCTGGACGCGACTCATCGCCGCCGTCAGTTGGTCTTGTGGCGATGTACGCGGCTGTCGTCTGCTCGTCGCGCCATGGCGTCTGCCAATCCGTTCTCCTCTCTTCACTCTCCGTCAAGATTCCTCGTCGTCTTGCCATGGTTGGTCGCAGGCGTTCGTATTCGATTTCCAGCCACGGGAGCCGGAGGACGTTCTCGCCGCCTTCGCAGCGCTGTCGCAGAGCAAAATTCCCGGTAGGATTATCTCTAAAGCTTGCAAATTTTCTGCATCCATGGCGAGAGCTGGTGCTACTTACGAAGTAAGCGTCTGCAATGGGCAGGAGTGGTGCGGAGAAGGACGCTCCGGAGGGTCCCGGACACGAGGCGCTGGCTCGTCGTGCACTGCGACGGCGACGGCGACGGCGACGCTGCCGTCCACGCCGCCGACAGGTTCAGCGAGCGGTGGCCGACAGCGGCACGACTGTCGAGACGAGACTACAACAACGGTTGGTTGCCACTTCAATTACGCACGCATTATCCCCGCATTTCGGCTAGTGATGGAGTGAGATTTATTTCAATCTCAATCGAAACAAAAATCTCAATCGCTTCTACCTTTTTCTTTCTCTGATCGCAAGGGCTCGTCGAAGTCCTGACAGGAGAAAAACGTGTCTTGGACTTCCTCAGTTTAGCCGCCAATGGTGAGCGCTTCACTCCTTTACCTGTTATTTCGTTTTCGTGATGCACCGATAAATCATCCTCTAGATACCATTTGAAAATATTGGTGAGGTCACCTACGCGTCAAAGTTGCACTTTGATTGATATAACCATCTCGTGATTCGGCAGATTGCTTAAATGCTTGGGCATTTGTTGATCCACTCTTTCTTCAGTCTGACAGAGCTCATTCTGAATTTTTCAGGTGCTTTTTTACCCTTCCTGGAATATTTGTCAACTCATTCTGCTGGAGATTGAAGCAAAATAAGCGACACTTACCCATATAATCAGGTGAAATTTTTTCAACTGAAGGGTGTTGGTGCAATCTGTTATAACTGTAAGAGCACATGTAGGCTACAATAATATAAATAATTTTTTTTACCACGTGCACCAGAAGATCATGTGGAAGATGTTAGATGTGTTAGAGAAGCTGGTCCAACCACACACGCATTGACAAAGCAGTGGAAGTAGTCGATCACAATGATCTGATAGTCTCCTCCAAACACGATCACCTCTTCATGCCGAGCTGATCGTCTCCTCCTTGTTGATTCTCGCTACACATAGCAATGCCTTTACCGGTATCCATACATATAGGAATGAAATGGCTCACGCTAGTGTGCTAGCATCGTGCACGACTAGGGTTTAGATTGAGGTGAGTGGTGGCTAGAGTTTAACTCGAGGTCGATATGACATGCGTCCCACAACCATCCGTCCATCTATTTATAGAGCTCTCCAATCGAAACATATGGGCCAAGGCTTATTAGGTTTTGGTTAAGTGTGCGAATGGTCGAATAAGTCATTCAAACTCGTTAAATGTGAGACCACATAGGTTCACATATATTTGGTTACAACCCCAAAATACCTTTTTAGTTGATGTATCAACAACAGACTTTAGTAGAGCATATTGACAATAAAATATACACAAAGATTATATCAGATGAACCTATATTGTACTCATCTACGAATCCTTGTGCCTCATGATATCGATTAAGCTCAAGGAAGAGACCTGTTCATCTTTTCAATATCTCAATCATTCACTCGCTATTGTATTGGATTACTTAACTCATGACTTCAATTACATTGGCATGTCATGCACTTCCATAATCCATTAAATTGAAGTGCCTAGAGATATCTCTCCTATTTACTAGGAGTGATAAATTCACACTTAATTCTACACATCACACTACACGATTGTAGCAAACTCGAAGACTTCCTTTGTAATTATCTAGTTAAATAATAGCTAAAAAATAGCATTTAGCAGACCCTAAATGAACTATTACACATCTTGAGGATTATGATGATCTAGGTCTAAGGACTCCATACTAATGAGACCAAGTGATGTTACATTATAATCATAACAATATCTTATCGTCGGTCTATCTAACTACATATTCTCTAACATAAGTCTACATCATTGATTTGATATCCACACTAAGATTCAAGAGAAATATCTATCAATCAATACATATGTTGATACCATAATCGTATTTATTTTATATATGTTGTATGATTTAGAATTATATAGAAACAATGTTGTATAGCATAAAGCGTCTCACAAATAAACCACATACTCATTAATCAATAATAATGATACACATTTCAAAGAACGAAATAAATTTTATTTATAAACTCATAAACATAGTACGTGATATATACATCTATACATCTCGTGGAGAAGATATCACTAGTAATAACTAGTTTTTTCCCATGTCCGATAAAAAATTACCATGTACTTATTTAGTGGCACAGTGGAGAAAAATGATGATACCCACAACACGGTGTGCGCAGTGGTCACCATGTAGAAGGCTTTAGCATACAAATTTATCCTGAATCTGGTTTACGAAACGAGGTGTCGATTCGATCTCTGCCTTCTCCATCAAAAGTGGCAAGGAGTTTTTGCATCATCCTCGCTAGCTCAAGCTTTTGCCTGGTCCCTGCTTACCCTTGCACATGGTGCCCCTCAAACAATGGCAAGTTGCACCCATATATGGTGTCTTAGGACATGGTCATCAACCACTATTGTTGGCCACCCCTCCCATCGATTTCCAAAGAACAACTTGCATTGCAATCCTGTTACTTTTGACATGATGATACAGATGCAGAGGAGCAGGGTGTTGGCTATGTCCATTAATCTTTATCAGAAGCCTGAAAGGCAGTAGGGGGGCAAGGTCCATTTATCTTGATCTGGAAGCTGAATGATAGGATCATATATAGTTGCAGGAGGCAATGAAAGCATTGTCAACTCAGAGATTATCACCTACCCACCAAGAGTAGGTAATGTGCAGTGAGTTTATGCATCCATGATGGACGGGGTCCCTAACCTAATCCTGATTAGCTTATCAATAAGACAGTCAATTAGGGATATGCATGCAAAAGTGGGAGAAGACCCCGTGTTTAGCTGGCCACCTAATCCTGATCTCTCCCATGTTAACCCCGTATAGAGCAAAGAAGATGATGTTCATTTGGTGTTACCCAGATTTGCACTGGTGTTTGGGCAAACACAAATTTCAGAACTGCAAATATCTCAACTTTTAATGTGTCTAATTAAGTTTTCAGAGAGTGCTAGTCATGTGCATGTTCTGGGCGTCCTGACAGACGTCACAGTACATGCATGAACATTAACATTCTCATTCAAATCATGCATATGAATCTCATGCTTTCGTTTCTTTAGAAGCATTCAATCCCTGGAAAAAGAAAGGATAAGACCAAAGATGAAGGGCGTAACCTTTAATTATTTATATTCTATCTAGTTGTTATGAACTGATTTCTAAATTAAAATATGTTTATGTTAGTTTTAGAGGGTGTATATATATTTAATTAGTAAGAGATAGCAACCATTCATTTGTTTTTTATTTGGGTGCACCCCTTTGCCAACGCATTTCGGATTCTGGATGCAAACATCAACAAGATATTGGCAGAAAAGAACGTGAATCGGAACTTTTACATGTAAATCGTAGCGATTAATTTTGTGAGTGATTTTACAGTTTTCTTGAAAATATCAAGAGGGACTATAAGTTTAGTATTAATTTTGATACCTATATTTAAAATACCGATAAGTAATAAAATTAACACTAAAAATTTATAGTACTTACCTTCCAAATATTGTAAAATTTTTCAATTTCGTAGTCAAACCAAGAATGCCACACATATAGTCAAGACAAGACAGTAAATTAACTGAACAATCGCGTACTCTATACATTTATGTACTATACAGGATCACGACCTACGTTCGTACGTATGCATACGAGTATACGACGACCGTACCAAACCATACATACATACGACTATATACGTATTTAATTAAGAGGCTATGGCTACGCGTAGATAGCGTAGCGCATGCTCTCACGCACCATGAGGTGGCTGACCTCGTCGGCGCGCGGCCGCCACCCGCTGGCCGCCCAGGCCTCCTCCGTCGCGCCGCCGCCGTCCTCGCTGTCGAAGCGGATGATGTTGCACGCCAGCGCCAGCAGCGCCCTGGCCAGCGCGGCGCCCACGCTGATCGGCGCCACCACCGCTGCTGCGCCGGCAACACCACCACCCTCGACGAAGACGCCGCCTTCCGCGGCGTGCCCGAGCGCGCTCTCGTCCACCACCCGCGCCGTCCGTCTCCACCGCCGCCGCTGCCACCGCAGCCCCTGCCGAACGAGAGCCGCTACGCTCCACATGGTCCCCCAGGCGCCAACCAAAGAAGCCGAGCTAGCTAATTAAGTATATACTGTATATAGCTAGGCTACACGCCTACACCCACAACCAAATCTCTCTCAGGAGTCACGACGACGAGATCCCGGCGGCGACACGGCAGCCGGCCGGCGCATGCACATCCTTTTCGCGTGCACGCATGCAGGAGTACTGGAGTAGGACGTCACGCGGCTAGCGCCACATCCCGGCCACGGCCTCTCATCCTTTGCCGCCTCCACCACGACATGGATCGATCCCTGCACCACACGAGATCGAGCTAGCTGCCGACCGAGGTTAGCATGCAGCTAGAGAGCTGAGAGCACATGGACTGATGGAAGCAGGCGGGGGCAAATGGCGCGTATATATGCAGGCAGAGGGTGAGCTAGCTGGCTGGAGGAGACAACAAAAGACAGCAGCAGTGACCTCTCGTCCTTCAGTTCGGTCTGCACCGAATTATGAGATAACTAGATAAGCAATTACGAGAACACCTTTATCCGATGGCAAACAGATTGTTGGTATCGCTTATGGGCGACCAAAAGTATATTCTTCTCCATGTATTATTATTTATTCATGAGTTTTAATTACCTTGCAATAAAAAGTAGAATTAAAATACTACACGTATCTAAGCTAGCTGAGCCATGGATGGATCGAGCGAGCTAGGCAGAGAGTGCGTGGTAGGAGAAGGCAGTGGTGGTGGGGAGAGGGGAGCACTTGTTGGGGGCTCATCGTACAAAAAGGTTGCTAGTGGGGTGGGATTCCGGTGTGGCGCCGTGTAGGTGTGACTGTGTGGCGGTGGTGCTAGTTTCTTTCACCCGTGCGTGCGGTCGCGAACTCGCGATACCGACCGGAGAAGACGGGGACCTGCAGGCCGGCGCCCGGCGCCCTGTATGTGCAGCTATTTATCTATATAATCTAAATATCTATTTTTTAATGGTTTGGATTCTATTATAAAATTTAACATATGTAGAATCTAGAAATGTATTGAATTAGAAGCTAAGAAACAAACTTTTCTATTTTTTACTAACTAAATATTCACAAGCTATTTATTAGAATCTAAATATCTCCGGACAGACTAAAAAACTATACCACAAAATTAATGTTATCGCTTTATTTTTTATTTTTTATAGATAGTCTATACAAGAGTATGTGTTAGGTACTGAGGTAGGTAGTAGTTGTTTCATTGCGTCATGTATGTACTAAGTCCCTCTCCGGTCATGGAATACACGTTATATATATATATCGTTGTGTAGATACCGCGCGTATTTCCTCAGGTAAAAAACCCGGTGTTTTGAGCAAAAATTGGTTAAACTTTTGGAACTTTGACCACTAATAACTTCTAGAATACTTAATAAAAAAATCATAAAAATGACATGAGTAGATTATTTGTCCTAAAATACCCTCAGTCTCAAATATTTTTTTATTTTATGAAGTTACTCTAATATAAAAGTATGGTCAAAATTGTACACCGAAGAATATGAAAAAAGTCAAATGCCATGTATTTTTAACGGGATGAGGTAATTTAATTTGATTATTGATTTCTATTGAATATATTCGGTGCAAACCGTCTTGATGCCCACCTCTTGTTTGAAGGTAACGAAAGCCAGGGCGCCGGCAGTTCCATGTATCTATGCATCCAACGATTAAACTGAAGCATTTTCTTCTTTATTTTTTCTTTCTCGTACTTAACACTCCCTTATATACTTCTCTACTTCGAAACTATATATCGTAGGCAAGTAAACAACCATTGTATATAGAGCACGGGCAATTGCATCCTTAATTAGTACTATCTCTGTTTTAAAATACAAGACATTCATTTCTTGGAAAATAGAATATTTATAATTTTTGACTAATAGTTAAGCTAGCAATATTTAGTTTAGTGCTATGAATATCAAATAGTTAAATTGATATTTACAAGTACTTTCATACGTTCTTGTCTTAACCATTGTTGATAATATAGTGAAAATAACTGATAATCAATATTTTACATTAAAAATCATATAATAAATTTACATGACTTATATTTTTAAAATAGAGGTAGTAACATGAACACACATATGCACTCCACATCGTCCACACATATGGCCCATCTGGCCGGGCAAACCATCTTCCCGGAAAGTGGCACTGAGTGGTTCATGTGTGTGAGAGTTGGTATGCCACCTGTTTACACCTACAAATGACACTATTATTTTTACGCACTCAGATTTCTCAATGTTTAAGAGGACGACACACGCACCGTGCACTGCACTGTGGATAGACAGAGACGACGAGATTTCTCAGCAGCATCAGGGACGATTTTTTTATTGCAAGAGAGATCATGTCAAGCCCGATCGAGTCGCTGTCGATTATATTCTTCGATGACTGGGACTTCGCCATATTCTACTTCGTGTTACGTACTCAGGTAGTCGGGTGTGGACTCATACGAAAGGCATGAGATATCATACCAACCAGAAGAAATGGGGATGTCAATTTTATCCATTCGAGTAGGTATCAAATATCCAACCTAACAAATATAAATTTAGAAAAAATTTATAGTACTTGAAGAGATATCAAGAGATAGTGAGGTACCATAATTTTTAGTGTTAATTTTGATTCCTCTTAATATTTGAGACACCGAGTACCAAAATTAACACTAAAATTATGATATGAAGGACCGTAAAATCACTCATAAATTTAGGTTTAATTATATATGTATCTATAGATCATAAAAGTCGGGTGGAACGTAGGTTTAGTTTTGAACCTATGACACATGTATGTTTACCCAATTAGTAATATAATCTTTGTTTTGGTCTAAACAAGAAACCTAACTCAATTGAAGATACCAGGGTTTATGGTATAATTTCACAAACTCTAATCTAAGACAAACTCTCCACTCCCATTGCCCCTGCCATTAACTTGCTGCTGCCAGTCGTAGGCTCGCACCCCTCTGCACCGTCGCCTGATCTGTTGCCTCGTGACCCCATCGCTTCCCCGGCCCTTGCTTGCACTAGCTGCCATCACTACGGGGAAAACGCAAAATCGCCAAGTATTTGTAGCACTCGGTGAAGCCCGAATTGTACTCGGCGAAAGATTCGCCGAGTGCTACACTCAGCAAAGAGCACTCAGGTTCGCCGAGTGTTTTTTGTCGGGCACTCGACGAACCCTTCGTCGAGTATCAAATGTAGCACTCGACAAACAAAAAATTGTAACGGTTACGTGACGGATGATTTGCCGAGTGTCCAAAGTTTGGCACTCGGCAAACAAGAAAAGTGAAAATAAAAAAAAGATGGCCGGGCACGCACGTGCGCCACGGCGTGGTGGGGCG
>KE372319.1:576999-597349 GCA_000418225.1 Zizania latifolia
TTTTGGCGTCGAATTCAAAATTTTGTCGCCGAACTCGAAAATTTTGGAATTTTGGCGCCGGCTGCCAAAAAAAGGGTTTGCCGAGTGCCAAATTTGAGACACTCGGCAAACATTTTGTATTTGCCGAGTGTCTCGAATTTGGCACTCGGTAAACATTTTTTTTCATTTTTTCAAAATTTGTTAAATTTATTTTCCATTCTTTTCTTTGACAAAATTTGTGAAACAATAGTGAGTAAGGGCTAAAAATAGATTCAAAAACATTAATATAAATTTTTTATAAATTTTGGTTCATTATTTCATGCACTTGCAGTTTAAATTTGACCTATTTCAACTTATATGGTGGAAACACACTTAATGAATTAAAAATAGTAAATTGACTTAGAAAAAAACAAAAATTTTGCATGAGATAAGTTATGTTGTATTTTAATTGTATATAAAAAAATCAAGTATAAACAAAGAAGTAACCACGAATTGCTTTCAAACCTAACCCATTCCTTCACTGAAACTTTTCTCCTCCTCAGATAATCTCCGGTTTCTTAACATCCTATGTGACAAATTTTTCAAAATATTTTTAATTTTTTATCACAGCATCTATGTATCATATCATAACACCATGACAAGTCTCGTATTTTTCAGACTTTATTTGATTTTTTTAGAATTAAAAAACTATTAAGCTCCATGTTGCCGATCGAGTGTCGTAACATAGTTTTTTCAAAAATTCTTTCAATTTAGTGGATAAGAACTTCAAATAGACTAATAAATGTGAATATGAATTTTATATAATTTTTAGTTTATTAATTTAGGCACTTGTAGTTCAAATTTTACCTATTTCACTTTAAATCCTAGAAAAATACTTAATGAATTAAAAATAGCAAACTGAACTTAAAAAAAAGCAAAATTTTTACATGGGATAATATATGTTGTATTCTTAGTGTACAAAAAATTTCAAGATAAAACTAAATTACAAATATCATGTAGACTCGAAACAATTTTTCACACAAAATGATGGCTTTTTGAGTTTACCGAGTGTTTTTCAAAAAAACACTCGGCAAACCCGGATTTTTTTTTGCATGTCCAAACACGCTGTCGCGACGTCCGTTAGTATCCATCTTTGCCGAGTGTATTTTTCTGGGGCACTTGGCAAACAATTATTCGCCTAGTATTTATAGTTTGCCGAGTGTTTTTTTAAAAAATACTCGGTAAACCAGTCTTCGCCGAGTGCCCGAAATAATATACTCGGCGAAGAATTTGACACTCAATGATTTTATGTTTTCCCCTAGGACATTATCACTCGTGTTCCTCATCGTCATCGCCCCATGTTGCCATACCTAAAAATATGCTGCCTATGGCCATGCCGGTGCCACCCTTATCACCGCCACTATGCTGCCCAAATTTGCTGCCCTTTTGGCTCCGCCAGCATTAGCCATTGCCATCACCTGGCCACCTCAATGCCATGATCTCCGATACATACAATGGTCTTGGCGATGGCAGTACGCTGAGATGAACAGAGAACAATAACTAGACACAGTATATTGACAGTTGAGAGGAGAGATCCAACGGCTTTTTTTTTATGTAGCCGCTTCACACATGTTGAGTATTTGGTTTTGTTTTCTTGGTGACGTGACTTGAGTTTTTATTGCACATACTCTTTAGGGTTTAGAGTTTAAAGTTTAGTGTTTAGTGTTTAGTCCGACAATTGGAAAGTGGTTACAACAATTGGTATTATCAACCAAATCAATTTTGATGGAGTAGTGTAGGATATTATAGATCCTCGTTTGATATAGATAGTAGATGGATTATAGTATAATATAGATAAAGTTACTCTCTAGCTGAATAGTTCGAGTATTTAAATAAATAAATTTAAGTTGATAAACAGTTTTAAAAGTCTTTTTGGTATATTTATATAAAATTATTTTGAAGAAACTGCATCCTCTAAGAATTAGAAACATATATTGTATCGTAATTAAGCCGATAATCTGCCATTTAGCTGAAAAGAATAGGCCCTAATGAATCATTAGGACAAATAGGACCTGGGAGAACTGTATATACCAGACACCACTCACCGGTTGATTAATAGTGTACTACAGAAAACACAGATGGCCACAAAAAGGTGAAGACACTTTGGCATCAATGAATGAGAAAGGATGCAACTTTTTTTAAGCCTGGAGAGAATGGTTTCATGGAACATTGAATCTCAAACACGACAAACCTCCAGTTCCGGCCTTTTGATACTGTTGATTAATTATTTTTATCTTAGGGCATGTATTAGGTAGTATATTAGCAAGGATGTGATAAGGGGCATGCGAAATTTTCTTTTCTTTTCCAACATTCCCAACAAGCTAATTAAGATAGCTAGAGCATGCATGCCCTAGATGGGTTAACAACATAAATGGGGCATGCCCAATAGCCTAAGCCCAACTAGAAAGCTCTAGTCAAGCATGGAAACCTAATTAGAATAATTAGTGAGACAGGACATGTCTAATGCACTAAGTGTAATATGACCCATGCAAGCCTAATTATTTGATCCACTACCTAAACTAAACACCAACATACCGTACCGTTATGAAAAATTTTAGGATCTTGAACCAAACTCTAAACAGAGTGGCACACGAAAACCACGAGAAAAATAACATCTCATTGCCACCATATACACAATGTTCATATTCACGGTGATTAAAAAAATAAAAAGTTGAATTGATCGGACTCATAATATATATAACTGAATAACTCAACCTAGAGTATAAAAACTACAATAAATATAAATATATCTGAAAAGGTAGAGTAGTATTTAGTCTAATTTAAACGCCCTATGATATGAGACATGTATGGTTGCCAAAACACTGTCCTGCCAACATATATACTATAATCCACCGCGTTCATGTAAAAAAGAGAGAATAACTACCAGAGAGTTCCTCTCATTCATAGCACTGCAATAAGTAAATATATTATATATAATGGTGAATTAATTATAATGTGCAGGTTACTATCACATTAGTCCTGTCCTTGATTCCAACTCATCACGCATGGATGATGGCAAATGCTTTGTGCTCTTTGATTTTTCTTTTTCCTCTTCTATTTTAATTGCCAATCTGTGACTATAAATGTAACACATATAGTTTGGCATCACCTCAATTAGCAGATCAATTCATGCATCAATTCGTTGAGAAGAGTTGTTGTCTTCTTGATCTTTTTAATTACCTTTTCTCTTCTCCTGTCCACGATGATGCCATTCGATTGTGGAGAGTGGACCGAAAGGTTTATCACATATTATACTCGGTGAAAACACTCGACGAACCCTTTATTGACATATAAAGATTTGTTAAGTGACAGCGTAGCACTCGACAAACAAAAGTGTCTAACAGCTTCGGTGACGTGACGATGTATTTGCCGAGTACCAGACGTGACACTCGACAAACCCTAGGTTGCGTGGCGCCCGGAGACGTACCACGTGTCTAACTAAGTCACCCTTATGAGGCCAGCCATCCTTGATATTTAAAAAACATAGAATATACAGAGAGCAAGTAACATGCATATACAAGGCCAGCCACCCCTATAATTGCAGCTTTAATCGAGTTGCTTTTATCAAAGGCCTATTTGGCCATGCTTCAGAAATCTTGTTTAATGGAGTTAAGTTTTTTTAATATATTTTAAAATTGTAGCAAATAAATGGAGTGGCTATAGATACATTTCACATTTTGAATTCTATCAAACAGTTTGACCGGGATTGACCAGCTCGATCCGATCGATCGAGATCTGCTTGGCCCCATGGCTGCATCGTGCGTGCATGCATCTTTACACTTATCTCGTCACTTTCCTTTTCTCCACCTGCCTGCCTGTGCTCGAAGGATTGATGGGTCGCCCAGCTCGACATTGTGAAGGCCAATCCGGTTTACCTAGAGAGCTAATCAATCTAATCTAACATAAAGCTAGCCAATCCTTCACTTTCCTGCGATAAACTAGTGTGCTAATCATATCGTGCTGCGGCTGTTCCTGACACGTATCGTGCTTCTGCTAATTGCGGTGTCAATTTTGATCAGCATGCATGCGTGATATATTAGGATTTGATTTGATTGTTGGCTTGATCTTTGTTTCGAAGGAGCCAAGATTCGGTCCATTATGCATGGCTGTTCTCGTGAGAAAAAAAAAAAGAGAAAGAAAACAGAAGGGGGTTAATAATTCAGTGAAGAGGAGAGATCTTTTTTTTTTTAAAGATGTAAATAGCCTTATCTTTGGAGATAACATGGCGAAGTTTCGATGGAAAGGCAATAATTAAGAAAGGCTCATTTTAATGATTCAGTATGTCATGCTGACTGTGTATATTAAAAAACTAGGTGCACCTACAGCATCGATCAAAACGTACTACATGCACCGCGATATGATGTGAGCAACCAGCAACTCCTCCACGAAGTAGACACGAATATGTTTTTAAAATATTATATTTTTAATAGAAATTGCAGGTCTAAGTGCTCATTCAAAAAATTACAAAAAATAGATCGTAATCTAAGTTTGAAATGGCGACATGACATCGCCCTCTACACAGTGATAGGGGCCTAACATTTAAGTGCGACAGGACAGCGCCATGCCCATTTGAGCACAAATGTAGACCACTCATACGACCGGTCACGCTAGCTATTAAACGAGATAGTTTTGAAAAAAAAAAAAACAACTGCCAATAGAAACACGTGTGGTGGGGGTCTTACGTAGCAAGCTACTAGTATTACCTTATCTCGACCAAGTATCTTGGGCTATAAGATAATAGCTTCTAATAGGGGTGAAAATAGATTACATACGAAAAAAATATTAATAATATTATATATATGCTTTCATAATTTTGGATTCGGATTCAGAAACAGATGTTCCGGATACGAAAATAGATACTATCAGATATGAATATGAATCAAATATAAATCAGATACGGATAAGGTTATAGATATTTATTGGAACAAGAAAATTATTTATGTAGACATTAAATGTTCTTTAAATTTAGAATTTTCTCTAGGATGCCTACCACTGCTCCTCAATGTCTTCCTCGTGCTCTGCCGCACCAATGCCTCCTTGCTCGGGCTTGCCTCTATCGGTGCAGCCACTACCTGACATTGTTCTCGTTGCCTCTATCTTTGTTTACTAATATTATTTAGAGATAAAATGAATAAATTAAATTAAATTAATTAAAATAGATAAAGTGATAAATAATCAAACTAGACAAAGTTTAGTGTAACAAATAATCGAAAATTTTAGATAGCAAATGATCAATTTTTCCTCTTCAACCTCCAGAGGTTGTGTGCTCCTCTCTATCTTTCGTGGACGAATCAATCGTAGATATTGGAAGGAGTTGAAATCAGAATCCCTAGGGATGGCAGTGAGGACCCGAAACCCGATAGGAAAAAACTCTATTAGGAACTGAAAATGAAAAAATTTAATACCTACGGAAATGAAATCAATTAAAAATTAATCCCCATCGGGTAACCGGGTCGGAGACGTTTCCCAGGCCCCATCCCCGATTCCTCATGGGCCATATAGCCCTGAAATGAAACTGGGCCACAGGCGGATAGGCCACGGCTAATAGCCCACAACCTTGCAGGCTCATGGCGCACAGGCGAGCTACTGCTAGTAGGCCACGGCATCTAGCAGCACAGAAGCCTAGCTGCCCAGGTACCAATTGCTAACCCTAGTCGCACGCCCACACTCCACGGGACACTCCATTCCTAGTTCGTAGCCACCGCACTGGCGCACTCCATTCGCAGTTCGCAGCCGGCTGCACAGCGCTCACAACACTGTTCCATCACTCATCCCTCAAGCAGTGCGGAGGCAGCGACGGCAGCGCCACGACAGTCGACGACGTGAAGATTGCGGGTGCGACGGTCGGTGACGTTGTGGGTGCGGTGGTGGTAGCGGTGGTGCTGTGTCCGACGGCGAAGAACCAAGACCGAGAGTTTGAAGCTTTTGATGGCCAAGCGGCGCCAGTCACCATGCATCTCTTACACACCCCCACGCAAGCCTGTCGCCTGTAAACTGCCCTACTGGGGACCCGACGGGTTCCCCATAAATAAGTGGGAACGGAGACGGAGAAAATTCCCCACCTGAGTGTAGGGATGGGGACGAACACGGTCGTATTTTCTTGCGACGGGGACAGGAACGGGATGACAAAACCCGACGGGATCAGACCCGTTGCCATCCCTAAGAATCCCCAAGCCAGTCTAAGATCTAAGCCGCAGCGCGGGGTCTCACTACTGGCCCTCAACCTGCCTTCCCTAGAGAGACCTATGGTCGGTACTAAAACCAAAGTGATAAGCTTGGTCGGAGTGACACATAGCAAGAAAGAATCTACTAGAGGGCTGATTATGAAAGAAGAAAGTAGTAGGGACTTATTTGAAAATGTCACGAGGACCGTTACCAATAGGGGTGAAAGCGGATCAGATTCGGGTGGATAATACTCATGACGTATCCTATACCATTTTTGTACCACGGATTTGGATTCGGTACAGATGTTAAACGGATGCGGATACGGAACAGATTATTTTAGATATCAGAATCGGTGCGGAGTCAGAGCGGATTCGGGTCGGAAACAGATTAAAACTATTGGATAATACAATAATACATGTATGATAATGGGAGTATATGATATAACATCAACATGCTTATAGCCAATCATACAAATATACACCATAATGCTAGCAATATAGAATAACGAAAATAACAATTTAACAAAAGACAATATGATGTCCATTACTCCATTACGCAACTGTTCAAAAGATCGAACTAATAAATGATTACAATACGTTTATAATGCATGCTTTGCCTAGAAATGCTGTTATTAGCTTTGTTACATCACTTTTGAGATGCCTGTGATGATGCATGGTAATTGTGGCATAGCAGGATTGATTGCTTTTTATCACATCTTTGGATACTGATCATCAGATAGCGTTCAAATGCAAGGCAACTCTAATGTGTCTTTTGTCGTAATAGCAATTAAAAATGTTCTGTTCTCTTCTATCCTATATATCTTTAGTATTATTGTGTGTAATTATGAGCTCTACATGCTTCATACAGTGGAATGCAACTCTTTCAAAAAAAAAAAAAAAACTAAACCGACATTATTAATTTTGGCATACAACACTTTTGGAAGAAATCCTTGCATAGATTTGTTTAAATTATTGATTGAGTCTCACAGCATGTCTCAACTGGCTTACAATTTGCTTCACACATACACAGCACGCCAGAACTGCAGCAGGGCAGGCCACAACCTGGCCGGGCTACAGAAATATATTGGGCTGGCCAAAAAAATTCGGATTATCTGATTTTTGCCCGTTCGGATAATTCGCACCAATTATAGGATACTCCGAATCCGCCGAATTTTACCGATATCATATCTATATCCGCATCCGCATAAAAAAATTCTAGATCTAGATCTGGATTCACCGTATTTCAAAAAATTATTACCATATCCTCTATCCAATCGGATTCGGAGCAGATCATAGCGGATATTATCCGCTCCGCTTTCATCCCCGGTTACCAACCTACCATTGGCAGCGCTCTTAATCACTTCTGGGTCTATTTTGCAAATATCCATGTCGACTCTCACTGCAAAATTCCCGATCGCTCTGGGCCCTACAATAGCTTACCAGAAGATGATTTGACTTTTTAGACAGATAGTTTAAGGATTTCAATAATTAAATTTAATTTAAATTTTTGACAAACAAATTTAGAATATTGCTTATACTTTTATTTTAAAAATTTATGAAAAAAGTAGACGCCTAAAGGTTTGAAAAACATGTCACCAAAAATTCCATAGCAAATCGGGTGCCAAACCATGTAAGTCATTATCACTATGTAGTGGTCCGGTGCTTTATTAGAATAATTTGGATCAATACCAATAATAACGATATGAAGTAGAGTCTAGCATGAATAGAGGTCCAAACCAGTCCTTTTATCCTTTAGGCAGTGTTTGGATTGTTTTACGAGGAATGGAACAAGATGATTCTTGAATATAGAGTGATACAATTGTTTAATTTGAGGAATGAGGTGATACCGAGTGAAATGGATTTATCCCTAGTCAGATAATATTTTGTATAGATGTTAAACCACACGGTACGAGTTTTTTTGCCGAACCATGTGGTACCAAGTGGAATGATCGGAAGGAGTTGTTGCGTTGGGGCGGTGAGCCGACAGAAAGGGGCGACATTGGGCGTAAGGGGCAACAATGTTGGGACGACGAGTCGGCTAAAAGAGAGCGGCAACATTAAGACGATGAGCCAGCTAAAAGGGAGCAGCAACGTTGGGGCAGTGGTGTTGGGACGGTGCCATTGGATGAAAAGAGGGTGATGGTGTTGAGGTGACAGCATTAGAACGGTGCGCCGATGAAAATGGGTGATGACATTGGGGCGACAAGCCGATGAAAATGGAACAATGTTGGGGCAATCAGTCGGCCGAAGGGACGGCGACGTTGGGGTGACGAGTCGGCCGGAAGGGACGGCGACTTTGGGGCGGCGAGTTAGCCGAAAGGGACGGTGACGTTGGGATGGCGGTGATGGGCGATTGTAGATCTACATGCTATCTGCACTTTTCCTTCTCATTTCTTTCTCCAAACATGAGATTGAATCATTTCATTCTTTCTTGTTCTCCGATTAAAACACATGCTCAAAAAATTTTGTTCATCCAATCAAACATATTAATGAAACTATCTAATCCCATCCAATCTCATTCCTCTCGGATGAATCATCCAAACACTAACACCAGCCGGCACGCCCCATGGCCCCTAGTGTGCTGTATCGTAGATTTTATCTTTTGTCATCATGAAGTATTGTCCAGTAGGTTGTACTTTTGTATTTTGTTTACATTTGTTGATCAGGATGAAGGGACGATTTTGTTTTTGGAATCATGGGGACAAAGTGGTTAGCCCAACAACCGTTCCTCGATTTAGTCAGTGTGCTTGCTGCTGTGAACTGAATCTTGCCTCTTCCCAGTCAGTAATAACCAACATTCTAAGAGCATTTCCATCCAGCTACTCAATTTTGGCTCTCTATAACTGAAAATAGGAGCCTTCCTACCAAGATTAGCTCTCTATTTCTTAAAACACTGCATCCAGCTTCCTATATTCGACTCCCTATATTTCATCTAGTTATATTTTATTAATATTATATAACTACCGCTAACAAAATTTATAACTGATATATATTGTAACTACATTTTTTCAATCTATCCATATTTTGCCGTTCGACAAATCAAAATATCTATCAATTACATTAAATTTTACTAAAAATTGTAATATTTGCAAACTGAAAATTGTTTAATTTTTTGACACTACCTTTGCCAATCTCTGTACCCTCTGTTTCTTTCCTTCCCTTTTCTCGCTCTACAGATATCAGCTGTAACAGAAGATATACAGATATTTACCTTGCGGATCAATAGCCAAGAGCAGAACCAAAAGAAGCACAGAAATAAAGCTCATCAGGTCACCTCCAACCCTCCCCTCACCAGGATCCACGGATCACACCATTCACCACCACGAATCAAACAAAATCCCTCAAATAAAAAGAAGCTGCAACAGCTCACGAGCTCCACCCACCGAAGCACTGCAATCGCTAGGATTTCCTGATTTCCTGGCCAGATTTCCAAAGCACTTGCAATAGCCGACGGGAGCTGCAAGGACGACCCCAGATTTCCTCATCCCGTCGTCCCAAAGCAATCGCTAGGATCAGCGGGAGCTGCGGGAGCTCCAGACCCGGAAAAACTTCAGAGAAATGTCCACGGGATCGGGGGACGAGGCGAGTAGATCAGCCAGGCGATCGGGTGAATCCGGCGGCTGCTCCCGGCGAGATCTGTCAGGCGGGACGCGGTGATTCTCTGCCAATCTAGTACCGAGTATGCGCGGGAAGCAGCAGGAAGCATTGACGGTTGGAGATAGCGAGGGCCTTCGGCTTGCTACATATGGCGAGCTCGCTAGGAAGAATAGAGAGGCAAATAGAATAGGAAGGAAAATGAAGAGCTGGTTGGAGAGTAGTTTTGGGCTGCACACCCTAGAAAATAGGGTAGGGAGGAAGATAGGAACATGGTCGAAGATGCCCTAAGAATTTAGACCTGAGGAACAGGACATCTGCACATTGATAAAGAGTACTCCCGTAAGGAAGTAATTGGTGACGAACTTGGTATGATTTCCATTATTATTACTTTGAAAACTTGTAAAATCAGACAAGCAGCAGCTGCCATTGTACATTAAGCATCTGATAAATAGTTAGCGCACACAATGCTGGCAGTCACTCACGGAAACCATATACATCAATATAAATAGAAACTCAAGCCTCAGTAACACTGAACTATGAACTGTAGCAAAGCTATACACACTGTCAGAGCAGCACACTCACTTGCAAACAAAGTCCTCCAAATTCTCTCCACTACATAAGTTTTGGTGACTCTCCGAATTTCGGTGGAGTCATGAGGCTTTTCGTCAGCCATATTGCTGTCTCTCTGGACGAGACAGCTCCTTCACCGAACGGTTTGAGAACACCTGCGAGCTCCTCAAGTCTCTCCTGCTTCAGCAATTTGGCGCAAAGCTCAAGAAGTGACTCCAGAGCGTCAGCTCTCTGCTGCACTACGTTCAGATGATTCCACTCGGCAGGCGTGCTATCTACATGCGCCAATTTCAGCGCACTCTTTGGTGACAATTCCTCTGTAATGACGGCGACGTCGCCTGTTCCTGGTTTTGATCCTTGATAATAGTGTGTCTTCACATCCTTTCTTTGCTCTTGCACTACTCCAATGGTCAGTTCCTCGTTAGGTATTAGTGCCTCACTAGGTTTCTGACTTGCACTGGTCACTGGGACGACATCTACTACGCTGCTGGTTCTTACAGCTTTAAGAAATATGGTCTCATCAATCTGCCGGTCAGTTGTTGTCATCAAATTCTCCTCTGTATGTTGAAGCGATAGAACTATATTTTGCTGTTCTTTGCTTCTGGAATCAGGATCGACAGATAATTGTGAAATACAGGCATCCTGTGTACCAATTGTTGACACATCTGAAAAGTCTCTTGTATCCACGGCTTGGTCGCCAGCAGTTTCTAATGCTTCACTGGATCCATTGGCTTTGATGATGCGCTTTCTGCCACTGCTGAGCTTTTTGGACTGCTTGTCCCCCAGGTTACTTTTGGTGGGCTTCACTGGAAGGTAGATTGGGGAGCAGCTGCATGATTCAGAGAGGTAAGGCTGCAAATATGGGTGCCTCAATAGCTCCCCAGCCTGTAAAATTTCAATTTTATCTTCGAATGTTAGTGTTCTGTCGGTACCGCTGATTGAAACAGTGCAACTGAGTTCTTTTTAAGCACAAAACAGAGAAGCAGAGTTTGTGGCACTTACAGTGGGTCTGTGTTCTGGATTCTTCCTTAGCATGCTCTTCACTATCTGCTTCCTGCGAAACAAAGCATCATGTTTAACATAAATTTTGATTTATATTATCCCCAAATCTTTAAAAAAGATAAAATTGATACTCACAGTGATGATGAATATATTGGTGGCATTGGAGATATTGAAGATCTGTTTATTTTGTTGACTAATGCTGCCATGTCCTTCGAAAACAGGAGGGGATAATTCATGAATTTCCAGTTATATGTAGACAGTAATGTATCAATTAAACGTGTGGTATGAACTCTTACTGCAGCATTGAATGCAGGACGGTGTGCTAAAATCTCAAACATGCAGCAGCCTGATGGTAAAAGAAGGAAAAGGTTTGGGCAGCTGTTTAATAGTGCCAGGCATCATAACAGAAAACTTGAAATTTACTCCCAGAGCTGTAGTATCGGCAACTCACCAAGTGACCATATATCAGATTTGTAACCATAAGGTATGTCTGCTAGTATCTCTGGGCACATGTAGTTTGGGGTTCCTACAACCTGAAAAACATTGACATTGAATTCAGGGCAGTGGGACCTATTCATCGAGCAATATGTTTCATTTTTTAAATAGAACCAGTATGAAAGGTCCTACTATATACAAATATATAAAAATGGGAACAAGAGTGCTAGAAATATACTGAAATGTCATCACTTATTTGCAGAACAACAAAGTATAAAACATTAAAACCACATTTTTTTACATGAACAGTATTTGTACATATTGTAGTTTAGTGTGATTGTACGCAGGTTGCAGATGGTTGTGTTTTCTTTTCAACCCAGAAATGTGTTTTGCGAGTTACATTTACACAACATGATAGCATAGGTTTAAGCCATACCGATGAGGCAAGGTCCTCCATGAGCAATTTTGCTAGCCCGAAATCAGCTGTTTTGAAGAAACAATGAACATTCAGATCACTATTCTATCGTCAAAGAAAAAGGAGGGATGCCGTGATTTAACATGTTTATGCAATGTATATAGTTCTTACCAAGCCGGACGTTATTATCCTTTGTTAACAAAATGTTGGAACACTGTAATGGCACAAGGGGTGAGGACATGTTAGGTAATGCTGATACCTGATGAATGGACTTGTGGATAGAGGCAACCTTGATTTACCTTGAGATCGCGGTGGAGCACACGGTTGCAGTGCAGGTAGTCAAGGGCCAACAGCAATTGTGTGAACCACCGGCACACCCTCTTAAATCACACAAGTATCAAAGATGCAACAAGTTTCTGATCACCGAGCAATTTCCGTTGTTTCTTGATGAAGGTGTTAATACTTCATCTGCTTACACTGATGGTCTTACCTCTTCAGAGAACAGGACACCTCTTGCCTTCTTGATCCTCTCTGCCCTGTGATTCCGGTGTTAGAAAACTGCAACACTGGAAAGTAAAACTGTAGGAACAGTGAAGAGTGAAAACGTGAGAGCTTCTTACATGTCACCTCCTTCACAGAAACTTGTCACAATGCACACAGAGGTCCCCTGGAAGCACGAACCAAAAGGGGGAAAAGGAAAACTTTAAAGCTTGCATTGAAGGGAATATCAAATTATTCCCAGAACTGAATTAAAGCGTGAAATCTGTACCTCATCAACCCATCCGTCCTTGTACTCGACGATGTACGGATTGCTGAGACTCGCCATCAGAGACATCTGCGCAGCAAGCAAAGCATCAAAATCCATCATGAACCGTCTATCCTTCCAGACATCTAACCAGGTATGGTGAACTCGAAAAGGACTCATTTTTCAATCCATTTCGCATTGTTTTCGAGGAAACCTTAAACGATTTATGCAGACGCAACAGCGACCAACGTGGTCCACACGCACGAGAACATTCATGAACGTGCTGCAGCGGTCAGCGGTGCGGCCTCTCACAAGAATTTGCTGCTCAAGCGGGGGATTGGCAGGGGTAATCAGTTTTAATCAACAGCTTTTACCTCCTGGTACGCGGTGCGCTGGAACTTGTCGTTCTGCTTGGACAGCCCGATCTTCTTCATCACGTACCTGCACCACCATCGAGCCAAGAAACGGGAGGAAGGGAAAGCAGAGCGTCAGGGAACCAGCCGAAGAAAAGAAGAAGAAGAAGCGATCGAGCCGCGCCTCTTGCGCTCGGCCTTGTGGAGGACGAGGTAGGCGGAGCCGTAGGCGCCCCGGCCGATCTGCTCCATGACCTCGTACTGCTCCATCGCTCCCGTTCTTGGCGCCACCCAAGGTATCTCCTCCTCCGATGGACCAGGGATACCTCGGTCGCACGAGGTAGCCTCTCCCTTGTCCGTGGAGACGGAGAGGAGCGGAGGGTTGCTCTGATACTGAAAGTCTTTCTTGGCTGCTGTGCTCTGGGTCTCGCGTCGCGTGCGCTAGCCTTTATTAATGGTGGTTAAGGCGTGTTTATTACTCGTAGATTTCATTCTGGAGTACGTATATTCCAATTTGGTTTTGAAATGAAATTTTTCGATACTAAATGATACTATTTCATGATTTAATTAAATAATATAAATTTATTTCATATAATATTATTATTTAAAAATTTACTAATATAATTCAATATGACTTGAAAAATATATAGCGTAGTCGGAGTTAATATATATAATATATTTACTGAATTGTCTATTATTAATCGACATTATAACTGAAATGGTGTGTAGTTTAGTGCGTACCATTTTACATACTAAAATAACACAAATTGGCTATTCTGACCAATAGCAGAATAGAGCATTTAAAACCTTAGTTTTATACACGAACTAACCAAAATGATATTTGACCAAAATGACATTTGGTTTTCTGGATAAAGCGGGGGTTCGTCCTATCTAGGTTTTAGAGTAGATAGCAGCCATTTGGTTCACAGGTGAGTTGAATAGGAATATTATTTTGAAAAAATATTTTCTTGAGATGTTGGATAAGTTGATCTCAAAAATTATTCATCCATGAGTAATGAGTTGGTCTCAAAAAAATACTCGGATGAACTCAACCGTCTGGCCGCACGTCTAGACCTCTAGAGTGTCTCCCCAATCTTCGGTATCTCCTTACCGTCGGCTTCCCTCCTCCGCTAGCCTCTCCCTCTTCGCTGCCGCATCTTTCCTTCTCGGCTGATCTCATACAGTCTCATTCCTACAACCAAACAAATCATCTCATAAAAATCATAAAAATGGTGAGACCATCCTCGGGCATCCATCATTGGTATTAAACCAAACCTAATCAAATCAATCTCTGTTGCTCGCATCCGCAGGGCTGGTGGTGGGGGCCCCACTGGCGGTGGATGGTGGGCTGGTGCCGCGAGCCTTTCTCGGTTTCTTTCACCGTCCTGTGTCTTCTAATCTCACATTCCCTACCTTTGTGCTCCGCTTTGCTGCCTGTTTGCTTGCATGTATCAATCTATCTCTGCCACTAGGGTGGGGTTGGCTGTTGCTGCCGCATGCCTTTCTCTCTTAAAACCAGGTCACCGTGCCCACATCGCATGCAAATTTCTCTCTCCCTCTCTGCTGTATTCTCCTGTTGTTTTTCGCTACGGCGCTTCGACTAACTCCAAAGCACCATGTTTGTTGGTTGTCTTTTGGTTGTCTTGATATCTCTAGATGTGATGTGGTGGAGTCATTTCGTCCAATGTTTGGTTGAAAAAAGTATTTAAGATAATCACCTAAAGAAATATTTCTTTAATATACTTTATAAAGAGATTTAGAAAAATTTATTAAATGAGTGCATTCAATATTTAATGAGATGATGTGTTATCGTCTGATTAATTAGGATGCGTTTAATTTTTTATTTTTAAATGTTTAAATAATTTTTCTTCACAAATTATTTATCAATTTATGATCTGATTACATCATTATATTCATTATAATGTAATATCATATAATTATATTTTTGTTTATATATATATATATATATATGAAAAGTGGACCCTCACTAAATTTAGGTTATTTCATCTAAGTTATATTCATCTAATCAAATAAAAAATTATCTCATCTCATCTATCTAATTAAACATCTAACATGTATCATATTATCCCTAAATCTAACCATACTTGCCACTCAAACCATAAGAGAATCCTCTTTAAAAATATTACTGCCGGTTCGAGGGTGAGGATGAGTTGTTTAAACGGGAGAGCGGATTATATTTATTTTATCCGGTGCCGCTGACTTCTTTACTGCCGCATTTACGGTGGCCAGCGGCGAAGCCGGCGAGGTCCTCAACGGCGGCATCAGGACGAAAAGTCCCTGGCTATTGACTATTGAGTCGGTGACAATGGTGTAACTGATCCATGAGAGCAGTACAGTAGTGTTCCATTTTTCTTAACTTGTTAGGTTTAGGAACTTGTGGTGGATATTATTTTGAACTTATATATTTTTTTTGTACACACAAATTTATTAAACAACTATAATATAATCATATTTA
The DNA here is from genome assembly GCA_000418225.1 of Zizania latifolia. Classification (NCBI taxonomy): domain Eukaryota; kingdom Viridiplantae; phylum Streptophyta; class Magnoliopsida; order Poales; family Poaceae; genus Zizania; species Zizania latifolia. Next base: position 592,775 of record KE372319.1, read on the forward strand.
ATATAAACAAAATAATATATATATATATATATATATTAATCATTTCTTGATTATCTGTGAGCAGTTTTACCCTACTTTATTGTCGGCCATGTATGCAGTCAGTGAGTGAGTGCTAGTAAGAGCAAGTATGATAAGCTGATGTAAACAGGCTAAAAGAGTTGTCATATGAGATTAGTGTTGAGGTGGAGGAGAAAGGGGAAGAGAGAGAAGAGAAACAGGCTATTAGCTTACAGCCTGCTGATACACAGATTTCTATAAACTTTGTGAGATGATAAGATTTATCACACATTAAATATATAGTATTTATAAATAGCTAACTATTATATAAATAGACTGTTAAATCAGCTATATATAAAATATTATAAATATAAAATTAATTACTAGCAAAATCATTAGTCTTGCTCTAATAGTTGTGGCGGTGCTGCCGCTGCTGGCACATGCATGTGCTGTTCCTCGGGATGCGGTTTGGGAATTTGCGGTACAAGTCAATGTTGAGATCAGTGGCACCTGTCAACACCGATCACCGCTATGCCCCAAAATCCAAAATGAAACAAAAAGGAAATAAAGATGAAATTTTGTAGCAGCATCGCAGCAAGCATACATACTACTGCATGATTGGCAGGTGCTGCCAACCCTAAGTCAATTTCTGTGCTGCATCTAATTCTGTTCGAACCGGAAATACATCCATTCTTTTTTATCGAACCGAATAATTCTGTTCGAGTATGCTAAACCAGACAATGGAATTCTCCTGTGGCTTTTGTTTTGTGATTTCCTAGGTGAGAGGATATATGCTGACATGAAACACGGATGAAACCTTCAATTATCAGGTCAGTTCGCAGGTCGCTCGGTGATTGGCTTTGTTGGTTGCCTGCAGCTTGTCTCGGCTGTGGCCTTTGACCAGGATGGAGTTCTACCAGGCGTCCAAACCTGGAGGACTGAACTGTACATGCCGGTTTAGCCCTCTAGCTAGAAACAGGTTTTGGGGCAGTTCTATAAGATAATGTTTTTAAAGTTTAAAATGTATTTCAAATATAGTAATACATAATACAATACTAGTAAAAGATTATTTTTATATTTAAAATATTTATACTATCATTTAATTTTATTACTTATTATTTAGTCTCAACATGTGCGTAAATATAAAGGTTACTATATAGAGGAAATAATTTATTCGTAGATTCTACTTTGCTGCTTCACAAACATTGCATTGATTTCCTGCCATTAGGTGCCCGTGGCTCGAGGTGATTACGAGTCATTGTCCTGTCCTACTGACATGTACGTGTTTGTTGATGAGCCAATCTTGTCATTAATGTCTAATCAAACAGATTACCAAACTAGCTTATGCTTTTATTCTTTGCTTTTGGGTTGCATGGGATAAGCTTGACAAGAATCGATGAAATAGATAATTTTTCAACACAAATCATGCATGCCAAAAGGATATAGATGAGTTTTAATTGATAGTTTGGTATCAATTCAAGTGAAAAGTAATCATATTCAAGTACCAAAAGCAGTCTCTGGTCGATAGAAAAGAAACAGAAATTTAAACATCAAATAAATCAAACAAAAGAAGAATATCCATCAAAAACAAAAAAACTGCACTCCTTAATATACAATATTTTAATGCTAAGTTTAGTGCTAATAAAAGCATCATATAATTATATATTAACGACATGAGTAAATATGTCCGTGTTACCGTGCTAGAGATTAGCGATAGCTCTCGTTATGCATTTTTTTACTCGCTCTGCCCTCACACAGTCTAAAAACACTTCATTTCTATGGCACTTTGAAATTGTTACAAAACTATTTATTTTTTATACCATTGACTTATGAATTAATATGTTTTATTATTTTAATATCTCTTACATATTACTTCACAACAATACTTTCTTATTAAGAATACACTTTGTTTTTTTACTTTAATTACTGATTTATCAATTTTATTAATTTATAAAACAGATGAGTATTTTTAGTATTTAAAATATGTCCTATAAAAATTGATTTTGAGATTGTTTCATTAGTTAATACGTGTGTAATTAACAGTTTCCCAATAACCAAGTGACATCACATAATCAACTAGACTAAAAATTAGAACGAACAAAATGACAAGTAACACATATATTATTTTTTATAGGAAAAAGTCTAAGTCACACTCCTAAATTTACCTAATGTTTGAATAACCCTTTAAAGAAAAAACTATTTAAAAATAGCTAGCGGTATTGCAAAAAGGTTCAGTTTTCACCTTTGATTAGTGGTTTTGCTGATGTGGCGAAACGTGGCCCGGTTTTGGCTGACTGTGCAGCTAACGTGGCTTTGGTGATGTCGGTGAATCACCAAGCAGTCCACCCAATAGGGTATCCAAGGTGGTGAATAGATAGATAGGGAAACGTGACACTCTCGAGCTCTATGATCGACTCTAAACAACAAGAGCCAAGATTTATACTAGTTCAAGTCTCTCGAGGAATAATAGCCATACGTCTAGTGTTTTGGTGGATTATATTGATGTCTAAGCTTATAAAGAATTAAGACTAAGCGATGAAAGCATAAAAACATGTCTCTGGGGTACCTCGCCCCCTTATATAGTTAAAGGGCGAGTCCAACAACCCAGAACTCTATCACGAGTCAGTTTCCCATACATCCAGAATTACATACCGACTCTGGGTCCTTATTCGCTAATTATAAGGATTTTGGTACAAGCATATCTCTTTATACCGGATATGGAGCTCGGTTACCAGATAAAGATATGATATTTCTTATCGGAATCAAACCCCTTTTCATTGGTCATCCCAGACTACAATGCTAAACTTAGCCTACTCTTGGTCTAGGCTGATAAGCCCATCACGGAGTACCGGGGGTCATATCCCCGACATGTGATGTGGCCGATGGACGAAAAAAAATCTAAATCACACCCTCCAAGTTTGTCCGATATTTGAATAACCACATGAAGAAAAAATGTTTAAAAAAATTATATTTTTATTTTCATTCCGGGATATTTTATTTCCATATAATTCTCTCTATTTCTGTTTTCTTAACAGACCGAGAAATTTTTTCTCTATTTTTATTCGTAACTCTTTTTTCTTTAGGAGGTTATTTAAACATCGGACAAATTTGAAGGGTGTGATTTAGACTTTTTCGTCGATCGGACACGTCACCACGCCACGTCAGCTGCACAGTCAGCCAAGATCAGGCCAAGTTTCGCCACTTTAGCAAAGCTGTCAATGAAAGGTGAAAACTAAACCTTTTTGCATTATCACTGGGTATTTTTAAACAGTTTTTTTTTCAAATATTATTTAAACATCAGGCAAATTTGAAGGTGTGATTCGGAATATTTCCATAATTTCTCTCGCGTCCCTGTAATGATAAGAGCTACTTAAAAACAATCCATGATCACATGTAATTGCCGCTATAAAAGCTCTTTTACACTTGCAGGAAAGGGAAGTAGTACTGGTACAGTGGTACAGTGGTACAGCCCTACGACGTTTCAGGCTTTTCACGTTTTTGTTCATGTCGCTCTCGAACCGACTCTGCGATTTTTGGCCTCGTTAGCAAAGAGTCTTGAGTTTCGCGTTGAGATCAGCCTGAGTTTGGTCCAAGCTTAGTGGACTGGCTCATTCACTTATAAGGCTTAAATAATTAAAATTTTGACAATAAATGATTCAGATTTGATCGTCCAGTATACATGTTTGGGCTCAACGTGAATATCAGAGCTCCTGGGCTAGCTTTTCTTTATAAAAAGAAAGAGAGAAAACTAGTTGTACTGCATCAAGGCACACATATCCTCTATATTGTGGAAATTTGATAATTTATTATAAAAAACTCGTTTCAATTATTTATCATTTAAACAGTCCCATATATCATTTATACATTTAAAAACAATAAAATACTCAAAATTTTTAAATAACAAATAATCATATTTAAGGACAGTATGGATTTTTTAAGGAGATCAGGAACATTTATTCTATTGATTCGGTGTTAATGTTTGTAGGATATGTAGGCCCGGGAGATGTGGTGCAAGCGTTCTGCAAAAAAAATAAATTGGCTCGGCCATTGCTTTGGGCTACATAGAAACTAGAAACAGACCAGCGAGCTGCAGCTTGTAGACTTTATTATAGCCGTACGTGCAGGAAACATATATGCTCCTCTGTCCTACTACCACAAAATTAATGTGTATCACAATCTGACAAACAAACCGTCGTAATTATGTGTAGGTGAAGGCTACCAACCTCTCAATGTATTGGCCGTATTGCCTTCACCTTTCTTAATCAACAATTGGTCAAATATAACTATCGTACTGAGTATTTTGACGTGAACATAATATGGTTAAACTCTATGCGACTGCATATATACTCTATTGCATCATTCGTCGCCAGTATCGAGAAATATAATTAAGGTATATTAATTTCTTCCTATGATATATTTTCTTATCAATAGATATAATATATAACAAAGCAAACACTCCTATAATACACTCATATAATGTATTATAGGATGGAATTTTTTTACTTATAATCCGACTAGTATTTCTACCAGCATACGAGTTCATAACTTCAGGATATATAAGAAACAAAGGAGCTCCTC
>KE372319.1:608002-634560 GCA_000418225.1 Zizania latifolia
AGGCTACGCTAGCCGATAATTTTAAATTTTTAACCCTGTTGGCCCAAGAACCCATGCGCGTGAGGGATCATGGATCGTTACCTTCTAACGCGAGACGCGCTAGTGCAGCCGAAGAAGATCTGAGGAAGCGCGTCCTCGCTCGTTCCCTCCTTGCCTCGCCCGCTCGCCGGCGACTAAGTTGATGAAGCCCAGCGATCTTCACACGAAGAAGACGACGGGTGCTGCTATTCGAGCAGCACCTCTATGAAGTCCACACGTACAGGGACGGAAACACTCCACGCCGGCATGCTAGCACCACTCATGAAGTTTCTAGGGTTTGATCACAACCTTTGTGATCACTTGGGTGAGAGGAGAGGTGGCGGCTAGGGCTAGGGTAGTGCAATGGCAGCAGCCCCTTGCGTGCCACCCTCTCCTCCTTTATATAGTGCCCAGCATGGGCCTTTTAATCCAAATTAAAAGCCCAACCAATCTAATCTGCGCACCCCAAAACTTCCGGCTATAGCCGGAACTTCCGAAATTACCCTTCTGTATCGAATTAATTCGGGTCCGAAACTTCCGGTTACAGCCGAAACTTCTGAAACAGACCTTCTGTATCGAATTAATTCCGAACCCGGAACTTCCGGTTACAGCCGGAACTTCCGAAACAGACCTTCTGTATCGAATTAATTCCGAACCCGGAACTTCCGAAATAGACCTTATGTATCGAATTAATTTTGACCTGGAACTTCCGGTCCAACCGGAACTTCCGGTTCGTCCAGAACCCAGAACTTCCGGCTACAGCCGGAACTTCCGGTTCGTCCAGAAGACCGAACCCTGGGCTGGCCCAGAACTTCCGATCCCATCGGATATTTCGGATGCTCCAGAACCCGGAACTTCCGGCTACAACCGGAACTTCCGGTTCCCTCAGAATTTTCTTGGACACAATTTCATCAAGAGCAACTATGTATGAGTGCATGGTGATATGGGCGTTGGAGGCATTAGGAGTGGTCACGGTTGCCATAAGCCATAACATACCTGTCTAGAGTTCCTCCATTATGAAGGTAGCTAGCTCGATTGGTGTATTGAACAAGTGGTTGAAAATTTAAGCATTACGTCCTTTCCATATTAGCATGTCGCTAGAGAATTACCAGGGTATTAAAGCCATGACGGATCACCTTCGCTATCTTATTCTTTCTCGATGACCACCACTCGATCATATTATCTTCCAATAAACAAATCTAGAACTCCTTTGACTCTCAAGGACCGCTTTTATTCATGGGGGCATCAAATGACGCTTCTACCATCGTTTTGAGTCGTGGTTCTCATTTAATTTACAAAGGGCTAGAGCTTACTTGGCTTGTTGATCCATTATATATCACTCAATAATTATGGTACCATCTTTGCACTGATTTTTAAGTGCTCTTTGTAACGTGGAAATTTTATAAGATTTTTATATGAATTAGTGTAGAAATCCTAATATCCAAAAGACCCCTAAAAGTGTGTAACTATGTTGTAGGAAGTAGAGTGACTCACCATCATGGTAGAGCTCAGAGCAGCACATGGCCACCAAAGCAATGGCCGCTACCACGGAAAGAGATTGACCTATGCCTCTTATCCCTCCTCTACTGCCCTCTGACTATCGCAGGGTTTTAAGCTCTCGTTAGCACCACGACGACAACGACGATAAATCGATGATGTGTGAGAGAGACCTTACTTGGTTCTTCAGACGTGAGATGGAGGTGGTGATGATGACAAACGTGAGAGATATGATGCCTTTAGTGACTGCGACGTCGATCTAGCACAGGAGACGCCTAGTCAATCAATAGATGAGGAAGAGAGGCCTGACAATAGGTCAACGACAGTGTGTGAGAAAGCTCACCTAGTTCTTTAGCTGCAAGGTGGAGGTGGTGGTGGTGATAGACGCAAAAGATGCGAGATGCAATGTCTCGCATTGAGGAGAAAATTCCTGACCTAGGAAGGTGTGGATTCTTTCCTTGATAAGTCACGTGGATTGTAGCTTGCCACATGAGCTTCCAAACACCTAAGTTAGCTTGCCCCGGAAACTAGCTCCATAGGCCTCCCACATGGAATGGGCCATATACTGGCGATTGTATTGAAGGAAGTATAACCGTTGCACCTAGCATGCAAGTTATTGTAGCACTAGAGTATTTTACTCTAACAATTAATCCTTGCCCCTCCCCCACTTGATCTTTTTTCTGGATGAAAAGTACAGGAGATTAACCTCTCACTCCCCCGTATCCCCACCCTTGCTACTTACATAAGCCAAAATTCTTCGTCTCCTACAAACTACTTGAACTGAATTGAGCTTGGGAGGCACCAAGAAACTATGACCATACGATCTTAGAATCAAACCAAACCCAAGGCCATGTTAATTTTAGTGTTCCCTACGTAACTAGTGCTCCATTAGATGGCTATCATGTGATCTCCATCCAGTTGCTCATGTTGCAGCTCATATTCATTTCTTCCATGTTGAATGTTCCCTTGTCAGTTGAAGCTAGAGATCAAACCAAGAGGAAGGACCGTTGCTCGTTGCAGACCTCTCAAGATCATCAATTTAAGAACTCCTTTATAACACAGAAATTTTATATAAATTTCATAGGAATCAGTTCAATTCCTCAAAAAATTAAATCCTTTGCATTTCAACGAGCAAAATCGTGTTCAACTAATGTTGTTGTAGTTGAACAAGTACTAGACAAGGTGAGTTACAGGGATTAACTTTAGTCCCTGTCACATCAAATGTTTAGATACTATTTTAGAGTATTAAATATAGACTATTTATAAAACCTATTCATAATCGGTGGATTATTCGCGAGACGAATCTAATGAGTCAAATTACGCCATGATTTGACAATGTGATGCTACAGTAACATTTGCTAATCATGGATTAATTAGGCTTAATAGATTCGTCTCGCGAATAATCCTCTGATTTTACAATTATTTTTATAATTAGTTCACGTTTAGTCCTTCAAATTAATGTCTAAATATCTGATGTGACACGGACTAAATTTTAGTCTACTATCCGAACGCCCGAACGCCCCTTTATGCAAGGGAGTCACATCGGCGAAGTGATATTGGTCTCGATTCTTCATTAATTCACAGCAGCAAGGTCAGCCAAGTAGCAAACCAGATCTGACATGAACAGAATTTGGCCATTCAATGGCATATAAGATAGTCACGCAAAATAAAAACATGAGCAGGAACGAGACAAAATACACAAATTCCCCATGTTGAATTCTATTGCTCACATTTTCTCAACATGAACGGATCGATTCATGATAATAATATTAATCATTTTCTAAACGTGAACGGATTGTTTCATGATAATAATATTAATCATTTTCTAAACGTGAACGGACTGATTCATGATAATAATATTAATCATTTTCTAAACATGAACGGACTGGTTCATGATAATAATATTAATCATTTTTAAACGTGAACAGACTGATTCGTGATAATAATATTAATCATTTTCTAAACGTGAATGGACCGATTCATGATAATAATATTAATCATTTTCTCAACATGAACGGATTGATTCATGATAATAATCATTTTCTCAACATGAACGGATTGTTTTATGATAATAATATTAATCATTTTCTCAACATGAACAGACCGATTCATAATAATAATTTTAATCATTTTCTCAACATGAACGGATTGATTAATAATAATAAAATTAACTTAACTACGTGCATAATCTAGTGTAGGTGCCCACCGGTATTCATAGTAATTGCACCTTTCCATTTAAATCTCTGTTCAAAAATTTTATGAGAATTTTGTAAGAACCGTTTCAATTCACCTAGAAATGGGTATTTTTCTAGAGTCTAGAGTAGGCTTATTAATTCTATTCCAGACCGAAATAGCCTATATGTATAATTAGGCCACTTAAACCGGTACACATTAAATGACGTACCATTTTGGTTTTAATACTAGTCTTATAGTGGTCAATACCAGCCAATATCGACCATTCTGGTCAATTTATGCCGTCCATACCGGTCAACATTATATTTAGAATTTTATTTAAGATATGTATTACATAATATTTAATCTAAGATATATATTACTCTCTCCATCCTAAAATATAGTGTATTTTAGAGTTTAAAATTTATCTCATTTATAACAACATAGTCTTATTGTGATGTATCATTTTGGTTTTAATACCACTCTTACAGTGGTCAATACAATTCAATATCAACCATTCTAGTCAATACATAATACTTAATCTAAACTATATATTATTCTCCCCGTCCTAAAAATATAGTGTCTTTTAGAGTTTAAAATTTATTCCAATTATAACAACTTAGTAATAGTAAAATGCCACTTTTACTTCTAAAGGATTTATACTATCCTTAGACTTTATTACTCATTGCTTTACCTAACTACTTATGGGTCCACACGTTCTCACTCAGAGAAAGATATTATGATCTTTTTGTATTTCTTCTTAATACATCTTAATACGTGTTTCCAAGCCTAAATGTCTTTATATTTTTGGACTGAGGGAGCATATTTTATTTAAGCCATACACTATATTTAAGATATCAACATATTTAAATATATTAATATATATTTTATTTTAAATAATAGTATTATATAAAATAAATTTACGTTATTTTGTCGACCGGTATCGAAAATTCTAAGAAAAACGAGAGGAACCTCAGGAGAGAAATTATCTAGAATTCTCCGCCGAGAGCAACCAACGGTCCAAAACTCCAAATTCCCAAACAGCGCACATATGGTCTATACGCCGGAACCATCTGATCCGTCCAATTCTCCCACCTCAACATGCGGAACGGCGAGATATGCTTCCGGTCCACAGAACAAGCCGTACACCGGCCGTTGCGGCCTCAGCATTTTCAAACGCATTAAGAAAGGAAACCCCGCCCATGCGCCTCCCGCCCCTCCTCGTCTCCCCCCTCCCGTTAGTTAGAGCCCATAGCCACCTCCAAGCTCAAACCCTAGGGATTCTACCTTAGCTAGGACCTGTGTCGTAGGGAGTAGTCGCCGTGGCGACCGGATCGGCAGGAATCGGAGAAGAGCCGAGCAGATCGTACGAAATTTTGCGTCTTTTTGGGTGGTGTTATGTTTTCTTGGATTTCTTCGAGCAATTTCTTGATGCGATTTGGTCTGATTCTGCTCTTGCAGAGCTGCGGAAGGGATAGGATCGGTGTGCGGGTATTGGACTGGCAGGAATCTGAGGTGAGATGCCTGAAACGTTGAGGGATTTGGTTGGTTTGTGGGGATTCGTTGGTTCGCGTTCGTTCCTAAATCCAATTTATGGTTTTCTGCATCATTTAGTTGCGAATCAATCAATATGAAATGATTGTGGTAGGAATCTGAGCTGAGAAAATTTGAAGATTGGACGATATCTGATGTTTCATGGGGCCATTTCTTGGCTTATCCGGCGGGTTTCATGAGGTTTTTTTTTTTCCTGGAAATGCGGGTTTCTTGCAGGTATAGTCGTAGGCTTCCAGTTGACATTGGAAGAGGCAGAAGCCAAATCTGGGGATCCCAAAATTTGTGCTAAAATCTTCAACCCATTTGTTGTTGTCCGTGCGTTCTCTGGATCTGTAACTTCTGTGACCGAGCTGCATGTTTCTCGCAGATCTCCATGATGCCTGAAGTGAGGAATGCCAGCAGGACGGTGCTCGCCGACCCCTCTGGTGGTGGGTTCTTTCTCAGGAGGATGACGTCGCCAGGAGCAGCGGTGGTGATGACGGGCGCCGTCAAGCCGCTCGCTCGGCGGGTCCTGCCGCCGTCGAGCAACAAGGAGAACATGCCACCATCCTGGGCTGTGAAGACTACACCGAAGAGGAGCCCCCTACCCGAGTGGTACCCGAGGACCCCACTCCGCGACATCACATCAATCGTCAAGGTGATGAACCATTTCCATAGGATGTGTGTTCAGTGTTCTCTGAATCTTGTAAATGCTGTGGTCATTTTGTGCTTATGTCATATTTGGGTTATATGATGCATGGTATGTTCTTGAGGATATGTTATAGTGCTAACTTTTCATGATTCAAAATGTGTAATGGTTACCAAATTAGGCCTTTTTAGTATAATGGCAATAGTGAATATCACTGCTATCATAATTCGCAATCTAGTAAATTAAGGTGTCTTTTGACTACTGCTGATAATGATATGCGTTTTTTCTCAGTGCATCATCAATAGTCAATATGCATTTTTTTGTCACTGCAACATCATTAGTATGCATTTTTTTCTGTCACTGCAACATCATTAGTATGCATTTTTTTCTGTCACTGCAACACCATTAGTATGCATTTTTTTTCTGTCACTGCAAGTCTGCAACAGCATCCTTAATATGCATTTTTTCTGTCACAGCATCAACATCCTTATATTTTGTTAGTCAGCATCTCTGATCACAAGCACGAGGAACAACACAGCATGGAATTATAATGGATGTAACCCTATATATTTGTCAAATCATGTCAGATTATAAATGAATTAGCAACGAGGAACTCTCTTATGAAAAACCAGTGCTTCGTTCATTTTTATATCTTCTTCGTTCTGCCTATCTGTCATTTTAGGTAAACAGTGATTGTATGAAATGCCATGCTTAATCAAAATTCATGACAGATTTGCATTATATGAGCTAGGGCAGTTTTTAGCTGCACACTTTTGTCAATTATGTGTACCAAAGTTACATAGAGTAAGCATTTACCTCAACATGCTGGAATTGTGCTAGAGGACCTTGGCAACAGCCAAATCTTCCTTACTCTGCCTGTTTTCCCCGCTGATGTGATTCATTTTACCTGAAAATTGACCAACATATATTCATAATGTAGTTTACCAGGTGTGATTTTCAGTTTGCCTTTGCTACATGCTCTCTGCTGGTATATTTTTTCCTGATAAATTTACTGTCTTCACTCTTCAGTTATCTTTCAGGCTACATTTTGAATTACTTCAATTGGTACAATTTAATACTCCAGCATGTTGTGTACAGTGTTACTTAAATACAAATTATCTCTTTTCCAGATTTTGCACTTTAATGGAAGTTTTAGTGATGAAATTCTTGCTAGTTGATGTAATAGCCTTAGATATCATAGTGAAAAACTACTACAGCCAAAATAAGCATATTTCCTTACGTGTCAAAGAATCAGAGTTACATCTTTTCACTATGTCACCAGTTAATCTAGATTTTACAGCAAATTTTGCTATAATAGTTGTTTGCCACTGTTGCTGTCACATGTCTTTTGTTCCCTGAAATTGTATTTTTGCTGAAATGTTGAAAATATGCTTGTCCACTGAGTTGTAGCTGGCCAACAATGCTGAATATATCCTTCAAGCTAATAGAATGCAAATTTAGTGAAGTATACATGAAAATCTACTGATAATAGAATATATAATTTGCAGGCAATTGAGAGGAAAAGTCGCCTAAGAAATGCTGCGGCTCGGCAGCAGATCCAGTGGACAGAAGATCCAGCAACTCCAGCACAAACAGAAAAGGGTATCCCTCAAAGCACACCAACACCACCAACTCAAAAAACCCTGGATGTTGTTGCTTCTTGTCCTGGCTCAACTCAAGTTGTTTCAAGCACAGCAACTTATCTGGCCGAGGGCAACCTGAAGGCACCTTCCTCTACATCTGACTGCTCCTTGCAGATGATGCCATCCAAACCAAATGATCCAGCTCTTGCTGATTTCATAGAGAAGAAACTGTCCAGTTCAATAGAGCAGATAGAGAACATGGTAAATCAAAATTTGAAGAGAGCTCCGAAAGCTGCTCAGCCTTCCAAGAGCACTGTCCAGAGGCGCACCCTGATGTCCATGAGATGAGCTGAGCACAACTGTCCAGAGGAGAAAGGCCTGCTCAGGCCTGCATGTGTGCTGCTTTCTTAGCCGCTAGTCCTAGCCAACCCGTTGCATCAGCTGCTCTTCTTCCATCCCTCCTTTGATCCTAGTCTTGTTGAGGCATGGGTGCTCAGTTTTGTCTACACCATTGGGGGTTCTCTGCTTGAGGACTCGGGTATGGGGGGGTAGCCTAGCTCTCTGCTTGAGGGCATATAGGATTAGCTGTTAGTGTACCATTTCGTTGTGTTGGTACATTCTTACTGCAGCTGACCTTCAATTGTGTATAGCTTCTGTCCGTATGTTTTACCATTTGTCTGAACAAACCATTCGTCTGTATTTTGTGAGACCTCGGTGACTGTTAATAGCTAACAAGACAATATTTCTGTGAATCTGGTATTTTGTGAAATGCAGTATGATACTTTTGTTGTAGAATGTTATGGTTTGGATCTGTAGAACCGAAACTTCGTAACCAATAACGATGAGATGCCACGACTCGAGGTTATTCCTCTCTTGTCTCTAGAAAGATGGACACGGCTAGAACTTTGCTGGCCGGCTTGATCAGAGAGAGAAGGGAAATCGATAACTTTTATTGCTTAAGTCCCTGGTACAAACTACAGCCCTATATATAGGCTGCTAAACTCGTAAACCTATCCTGACTCCTAAACCTATTCTGATTTGCTAATAAAGACTCCTGATTGCATACTAAAAAGACTCCTGATTGCATACTAAAAAGACTCCTGATTGCATACTAAAAAGACACCAGATTTACCTAACCTAGGACTCTCTTTATTATCTAACAAAAGCTTCCTAATTTAATTCTAACACCAACTCTGCCATGCTGTTCCTGGACTCTCCTGGCCGCCTGCTACTGTTGCCTATCCGGCAAAGGCCCTCGGCGCTCCCCTTCTAGGACTTGGACACGGCCAACTCTTTCCTTCCTCCTGTTGTAGTGTTTCCCCCCCATGACAAGAACAACATAACATCCATATCTACTTGATAGTGCGATGTTGATGGTATCCCAGTGGAAACTTCTGCTTTTGCTGAATTTGCAATCTCCCAAAGCAAGCACCTTTTGATGATCTGGTGCTAGTAAGATTCGCATGTCCAGGGCTTGCTTGATAGCTTATTTGGAAATCGTCAGACATTGATATGAATCTTTTAAACTCATTTTTGGGGATATTTGGTGCAAAATTCTAAATTTCTTCAGTTCTGGAAGAGGCGACGATGGAAGCAGGGGCTGAGAACTGAGAAGGATAGAGTTGATATTATATCACTCTAGTACGCTTCGATAAAATGTCACGCATTATATGGCTATTATTAAAATGTCACTCTATACGTTGAAAACTCTACAATTTGCCTTTACAATTGGCCTTTTTGTTATTTTCTGCATTTTTATTTTTTTTTCTTATAAAATCAATGCGAAGTGTCATTTCTATCCCACTATCTTATATCTATGACGAGCTGCCCACTCGCCCTCCCTTACCGATATCACTCGTCACCCGCCCCTACTAATGCCAGTAATGGTAGGAGTGACATCGGCAGGGGCAACCGACGTCGGTAGCAGCTAGCAGCGTCAGCAACGGGTGAGCGGCAGCAAGTAGGCAGGCGGCGAGAAAGGTGTAAAAGTGACATTTCACATCGATTTTAGAAGGAAAAATGTAAAAAATGCATGAAAATGGTAAAATGGAAAATTGTAAAGTTTTCAACGGACAGAGTAGCATTTTAACAATTGTCATATAATAAGTGGCATTTTATCAAAATCAACACTGAGGTGGCGCAATATCAATTCTCGCTCGATGACGACAGCAGCCGCTGGACACGCTAGAGTACACGGTGGCGCTCAGGCTCAACCGGTTCTGGGAGGGGACAACGGAAGCTAGTCAAGCTACCTGTGGGTGCCCGTGAAGGAGATATCGCGGCCGGATCGGTGCCATCGATCTGCTCAACGCCAACGTCATGTTGTACCTCATGGTCGATGACGACGGCAAACACATGTTGGGTGTGGAGAAGATGGTAATTTTAGAAATATTTAATCATTTGATACTTAAAACAAGATAATTACATTAACATCTAAGTTTATAATTATAGTCTAGGATGTAAAAAATCAAAGCTTCTCCTCCAATCAATTTTATTAAATCCATGGTAAACTCCCTGACCTTTTATTAGAAGTTTTGGAAGAAACTCCCTATCGAAAGTCAATTCGAAATATTTTAGTACGAACCCCAAAAAAATAAAAATATTTCCATGCACGATAAAATTTTCCATGGAGAAACTTTCCATGCAAAACTTCCTATAGAAGATTCAGAACTTCCATATGGAAGCTAAAACTCTCTTGGAGCCTACAGCTTCATATTGAACAAATGAATCTTTGTCTAAACAGTCCAGACTTTTACTCGAATTTTAAATTTATTCAAAATAACTTTTGTATTTGAATTTCGGGTAAAGTAATTCCATTAGTCCATCGTGCTAGCCCACACTGGTCAGTTAGCAAAAAGATCGTCGGGGAAACAAGGTTATTAGGATTAATTATAGCCTACTCTATTCTATATGTTACATATTATAAGTCATTTGAATTTTTAATAAGTTAATTTTTTTAAAATTTAATCAATTTTATAAAAAAAATATACTAACAATTATAACATCAGATTTGTGTCGGCAAGATGACAGTCCCATCTCTCCCAAGTCAGGCAGTCCTATCCTGTCGTAGTGTGCCGGAGCCCAGCAAAGGAGCTGCGGGTGGAGGAGATCCGGAGGTGCAGCAGCTGGCAAAGTGAGGCAGTGAGCTGCCAGGAACTGCGGAAGAGTTGCTGCCCGTGCAAGAAGCTGCAGCCGGCGATGCAGAAGAGCAGCAGCACAGCAAGCCAGCACGGAGAGCAGCAGAACGGCAAGCCAACACGAGGTGCTAAGTGCAAACCCTAACCCTAGAACCATACCATGTTTTGGTGAGAAGCTTTCTGAATCAAGCACAAACAGCCCGAGAGTATGTTCACGTACAGGAGAGGGAGGAAACTATGCAAAAAGACAATGAAACAATAGAAAAAATACAGAATATAACATATACTCTAACAATTCACAAGTTTGCTACAATATAATGATTGAAATAGTTGTGTAAATGCAGTAGATATGGCTCACTGTTTTGGAATCAGGTGAAGAAGAGGGTGATGTGTTAGCATTTGGAAAATTGGAATGTCAGGAAATTTTGTCGCTTGCCCTGAAGATGTACAATCCTTTTAATGTGAACCTTTGGGAAACGTCAGACCAGTTTTGCGGAACTGTTCTCTCATGAGATGAATTGCTTTTGACTCAAGTTGTACTTAAAGAACAAAAGGAGATGTATCTAATTGAGTGTGGGTTTGTTTTTAGAAAATTCCAGTCCTGATTTAAATTCCCCTTCTATTGTCGATTCAAAATGTTCATTAAAATAGAAATAATAATGCATGACGATCTTCCTCCGAAATTCCATATTAGCTTTGCTGGCTTTGAAATTCCAAGGCAGGGTAAAGGAAGCATTGAAACTCCCCATAAAGGCAGGCAGAGATGCAGGGTAAACGAAGCATTCAAACTCTTGTTTTATGAAAACAACAGAAAATGGCCAATGACACAAGCAAATAAGAAACAGTTGATTAATCTAACTAAAATCAGAATAGTACAGTTCAAGTACATGTATAAAGTACTGAAATAGCACTGAATATGGAACAGCACTGAAATAGTCCTCTTCATTAGGCAAACAAGTTTTTCAGCTCAGCCAACAAACAGAGGAAATGATAGGTTCTGCCTAGCTGAAGCTAGTTCCTCTAGACAAGCTCCAGCAAACAGCCTGCATGCACAGATAATTGAAATAACTAATCAAAATGAAATGGAATTTGACATATATAAGGAATTCCAAAAGATTATGACAAACCTTCAACAACCAAGACCAACAGCAAGATGGCCAACAAAGTTCATCCATTTGAAAGCTTCAGCTGAAAAGATAAATAATTTCAGAACATACACAAGAAAAGGGCATTACATAATAACTACTAATAACCTTTTCATTTGGCAATTCCTTTTGTCGTGTTTGGTGCCTTTGCATTGAGAACACCCCCTTATTCTCTTCTTGTCATGGAAATTTTTCTTTTTTTTTGGTGCCTCTCTGCTCAACAGTTGAACTGGATAATGTACATTTATTGATTTGGCCTCTCTTTCCATTTTATCCTCTTCATGATCAGTAGTACTGCATGTGCCATCCATGCAATTTTGTTTCCTTTTCTTATTGATCTCACTTTGCAGAATTTTCTTCCATCTTGTAAATTCATCAGTTGAACTTGTTGATTCTTCAAAAACTTGTTTTGCCAAGTTAACCAATTCAGTCACTCGTGCTCGTTGCATTGAGTCCACCTTATCAGGCATGATCAAACCACTATTAGACTTACCATTCCTTGTCCATCTCTGTAGTACACAGCACTGTGGGATGACAACACCAAGTTTAATTAACACAACCATGATATGGCAGCAGGGCAATCCATCACACTCCATTTTCATGCAGCTGCATCTAACATTTTCAAGAGTGACCTCATCCTCACAGTCAACATCAAACAACTTCTTACCATCTTTTGCCTTGATGATGTATTTGTTGCAAACATCAGTGTCCAATATTTCAACAATCTCATACTTTGATGCCATTATAGTTTCCTTCTGTACTAAATGAAAATTTGCAGGAGTGAAACTTTTAGCAGCTGATATTTCTAACATTTGATATTCTGTAGTATAGACTGGTATAGATTGTGAAGCAATACAATCCAATTTAAACTCATTTCTTCTAATACGAGAGACACAATGAAAATAATGCTCAACCATATCATATAAAGTTATTTTTCTGTCTATGTGCTTGTGAAGTCGAGAGTTTAGACTTTCACTTCGCTGGTTAATCTGTGCACCCAAGAAATATTTATTCTTTAAATAACTAGCTGCCCACAACTTCCTGATTTTGTACATCTTTGATAGCCACCTATGATACTTATGGCGCTTGGCAATCTTGTGCTCCTTGTTGAACTGTCTCCACTTCTTCTTAAATTTTTTTGGGCTACTATGCATGTAAATTAGCTTCCTAAATGCAGAAACCATTGAATGATGAAGATATCTAATTGTATTCTTCTCAATGTGCCAAGAACACAAACGATGAGAGGTGTTAGGCAGAACTACTCTAATAGCCCTTTGCATTGCACGATCACCATCAGTTATTATTGACCTTGGCTTCTTATGGTACATAGCAGTTAAAAGAGTGCACAGTAACCATTCATATGATTCCACACTTTCATGTGAAACAATGTTACAAGCAAATATGACAGTGCTACGATGATGATTCAAACCTACAAATGGAACAAAGGGCATGTTGTACCTATTTGTACGGTATGTGCTATCAAAAATAACCAAATCCCCAAATGCTTGATAATCTAGGCGAGACTATGCATCACACTAGAACATATTTAGCAAGCGACCATCAGCATTAGTCTGATATTGGAAAAAGAATTCTGAATCCTCAAGTTGCCTTCGTTTCATGTACTGCAACACGGCGTTTGCATCTCTATCTGCTATCTTACCTTTTTTATTCAAATATGAAAAAGTATAAACATCCCTAAGGACATGACCGACATTATCAAACCCTCCATACTGTTGCTCCATAACATCCATAATTTGATATTTCCTAAGACCTGTTGTTTGGTACGCTATCATTTCTTTTTTCTGATGTGTTGTGATTTTATGGTGTGGGAACAAAAACCCTGCGTCAGTTTGATCTTGCCATCTCATGGTTGTGTGTGTCAATGTACTTGTGCACGTACCATAGGTTCATATGAGGATTATGTTTGATTACTATCTCAACAGGACATTTGAATCGTGTCAACGGGCGTGGCCTCCTTTTCCTATCTGCCAAGTTGAAATATTTTGGTTGTCTGCTACCTTGTTTGGAGCAAACAAACTGCCGACATGTTATAACTTTGTTTGTTGAGTATCTAGTATTTCCCTTCCTCAAACTAAATCCTTTATTCCTAGCAAAACTATTGAAAAACTCATATCCCTCATCCTCAGAAATAAACGTCTTCTGAATAATATCTTCAAACTCAGCTAAATCTTCAAGTGTTTGGTTTACCACATTTCCATCCTGATTATGGAATGGCATGCTGAATACTGTTTGCGACCTAATACAGAAAAGCAACTAATATTGATTTATACCAGTATAGTTTCAATATCAAGCAAACCTAATGAAGATAGGAAATACACTAATTCTGCTATGGATGGGTATCAATACAAGAGTTATGATTAACATGAGTTTACTATCAGTTTCAAAATTCACAAACAGAAATTATTACCTTCGAGATGTATCACCTAGAGGGACGGCGTGGATGGCATGGACGCCGCGGACGCCACGGACAGCGCGGACGACTAGACGATGAAACAACCGGTGTAGCCGGACGAAACAAGTGGTGGCCACAGATCGGGCGTCTAGGCGACGAGGACGGCACGACGGACGGACCGTGGCCACGACAGAAAACCGCCAGCGTTGGGCACGACGGCAAGGCGTTACTAGGTGCTGTGGGGGGTGGCCGCCGGCTTGGGGCTTGGAAGTTGGAAGACCTAGCTAGCGTACTGCATCTGGCGGCGTGAGGGAAGTGCATGCTGCTGTGGGTTGGTCAATATAATACGCATGCTGTGATTAGCAGACTGGATTTGGGCCAATGGGCTAGAAATAAAACATATGCCACGCACAATAGAATATGTATGCTGTGATTGGTTTTACAATGTTTGTGTCCACACATATATATATTTACTGTTTTCTTAAGGCGATGAAGCTTATCAGGTTACCAACTATCTTTGCTGATCATTCTGGTTTGATCCAGTAGTAGTTGTATCTCATCCAGGTGTACCAGTTTTCTAAAGAAGCATCGTTAAAAATATGGGATAAAATTAGGGATTATAAATACTATTTATAAGAGCTCGAAGGCCAGTGTGCCTGGCCTTGACATCAAAGATGAGTCATTGTATTTCTTTGTCCTACAATATTGTCATCAAAGATGGTGCTTGCTACTTCCTAGCAAGTATGTGTGCTCTAGTTTTCTTTTTAATCAATGCACGGAGAGACTAATGTTGTCCAGGGGACAATGATTTTATTTTTAATTTTCCAAAGGGACAGAAAAAAAGCATCTTATTGTTATCTAGACTAAAGTCATTGATTATGTTTACTTGTTGTTCAGATTAAATTCAAATGATTATGTTTCCTTATTATTTATTCAGACTAAACTCTAAAATCGATTCTGTTTACACTGAACTTATTAAAGTTGCCATTTTCTCAAACACTTATTTTTTTCGTATGGTTATTCAGGTATCTCTAATGTTTCCCATTTACATTCCGGGTTTCGTTAATAATCTAACTGGATGGATTGGGATGCTGATGCTGATAATTATGGTTGGTCTTTGCGGTAAAACTTTTTGAGTCTCGCTTTGGTAAAATTATGGGAGTCGTCAGCATTTTGGGGCGTTTCAGGAAGTAATGCCTATCACAAAACTGCTAGCATGCTGCTGTCTCTGTACTTTAAAAACATTATTTTTAGCATATCTCAAACAGATTATTATAGATGAGAAAAGATGAATATATCCTTCATTAAGGCTTGGTGTTTCCTATAGGCTTACATGCTCTGTGAGACTTTTGGGCTGCTCGAGCTCTAATTAATGATGTTTGCCCTGGTCGATTAGAGGATTAAGGGGAAAAAATTAGTGGGGAGCGATCTCCAATCTCCTTATCATAGAAACATCTTTGCCACATGAAAGAAGACACGATCCGATGATACGAGAAGAGCCGGGGCAGGGCCACCGGAGCGCGGCCGGCACCATGGCTGGTGTGGAGGTGGCGGCCGGCGTGGTCGGCACCATGGCTGGTGCGGAGGTGGCGACGGCGTGGAGCGGCGCAGTCGGTGGAGAGGGTGGAGGAGCATGGCGTGGCCTAGGATCTGATGCGGCCGGCGGAGGCAACGCACCGAGGAGGCCAGAGAGATTGGTAGGCGAAGGGTGGCACAGCCGGCGGGGCACCGATGGCGCGAGGCGGCGTGACCGAGGAGATCAGGGGGGCATGGCCGACGTCGTCATCTCCCCGGCATTCTGCACTGGCCACGTCACGCCCGCAAGCCTCCTCCACCTCGTTGGCCGCACCGCCCCCGCTAGCTGCATTGACCGCGCTCCGGCGGCCTGCCGACCTCTCCGTTCTAGCCCTAGATCACGTCGTCTTCCACTAACATAGATCCAAAGGGGGTCTCCATGGTAAGAAGATTGGAGACGTCCTCACCAATTTTTTTTCTGATTAAGGGCAGTTGTTAGCAGTCCAAGAAAGCAATCCAGAGTAATAAAGTGGACTGGCGTTCCACAAAATAAGGTTTTGTGTGACAAATGCTTCAAGTTAGGGTTTTTATGTTTGTCTGTGACACTCCTATTTAAAAGTCAACGTGTGCATCAAAGTGTTCAGTTCTGTAGCTTGTGTGGGATCTTGTTTCGGAAATGAGAAAATTCCATATATATCACTAAAAGTTTATCGGTTCATATATATACCATTAAAAATTTGATATTTTCATATATGTCACTGCTTTAATTTTCTGTGTTTATATATGCCATCGTCATTAGTTTCAACCGTTAGTTAATATTACTTTTTTTGAAATACCAAAACTGCTCTTAGCTCATAAAGCTAGTTAACTTGCTTTTTTTCTAGCCGGTCTCAGTTACGCTGGATTGAATGAGCAATCGGTACGTATGTGCCGACGGGAGCAAGAGCTAGCTAATTACGGAGCTTAAATCATCATTAATTTTTAGTGAGCTGAGGACAATTTTGACATTTCAAAAAAAACTAACGTTAACTAACGGTTGAAACTAACAGCAATGGTATATATAATCACAGAAAATTAAAACAGGAACAGGAAGTTTTCGATGACATATATGAAAACCAACGAACTTTCAGTGATATATATAGAAATTTCTCTACGGAAATACAGAGAGCTTCACAGCTTGTGTGCAAACGCTAGGAGCCTTAACATTTATTTCCCGGTTGCTTTTGTGGAATTGATTTGTTTTTGCAAAGTTCCTGAATTCCGAATGACCCTCTAATTTCCGACAAATGATCTTTACGAGAATGTTAATCTGACGGACGTGGGGAGAATTTTTTATGACCTGATGACTGTAAAGTAGTTGAAGCATCTCCCCCTGGCTGCTCAACCTGCAAAGTCTCCGTGCCAACTCTGCCTCTATTCATATGTGAGTGTGAATGTACATAAAACTTTGAATCAAATTCATGAATTATTTCTTAACGTTTGAATGGCCCACATGGTTTGTGTTCCCTTTGATTTGATTTGTGTGCCAAGACGAATTTGAGATTGAGCATATCGACTTATCTTAACCTGCCTACAATTCATCCGTGGTATAGGGAACCTTCTGCAGTGTGGAGATCGCCGCATCAGGAAAAGTCCTGCAAGAGCTACAAGATTCATTCGCCCAGTGCAATTATGCACTTAAATCTAGTAGCTAGATGTAACAGATTACATCGACATCACAAGAATCTTGGGTAACATAATTAGACGATGATATACAGAAAACAAGAGAGTTCGGAGAATGGGAGAAATCATGTGCAGAACACAAGTCGCAGACAGGAGTATAAAAGGAGAATAAAAGAACAAAGATAATTACAGGGAAGCAACCTTCAGAGCCCTAGAAGCATGCCTTGAAAGTACATGATCGGGTGCAACAAACAATTCGTTGTCCATCTTGGAAGCAAGTATTGGCCGCTGATTGAATCATATAATGCCCTCAAAGATATTATTTGAATCTTTGTGACCAGTCAATCAGATTCAGAGCCTGTGGTGGCACCGACAAGATGGGGGCTCCCATACAGCACATTCACTCTTCTATGCTGGACGGCCAAGAGCTAATGTAGAGCATTGTGAATGCATTTGGAGATGGAGGCAAATCCAGATGTCCGTGCACCACTACTCTGAATTTCTGATAGACTCGTGCTTTTGCGATAACATGAGCAAAGATGAAAACTGAAGAGAATAATGAGAGGTCAATTTTTGCCAATGCAAAATAGTTTTCCCAATTATATGTAGAGAGAATTTATTATAGATAGTCAATGTGGAATCAGATATTCAGATGCATGTCACAATCTTAACCAAATATGTAAGTAAACTAACCTGAGTACCAGCAAGTATAGTATGACACAATGGATGCGCTGCGCAGGAAATAACTCTTTGAGATAAAGGAATAAACTTGTTTGCTGCAGGTTGATTTTCCTCAGAAACTCTTATTTCCTCACTGAAACATGGAATGCCAAGTGAGAATAAATGTCATAGAAGAATTGAAAACATATATGATTTTGTAAATTAAAAAAAGGAAAACAAGTGTCAGCTTACTTATAGTCAACATGGCATGCTGAATTTGAATCCGGATGAAAATCCAGTAGATACATGCCACTACTGGAGGAAGATCCAACTGCATAAATCTGGAAAATGTAAAGTGTGTGATGACATGCATCTAGCTCCAATGTGTTTCAAATGTTCAACGCCAAATGAAATATTTAATTATTATGCTTAAAATGGTAAATGCGAGTGCCATATTCACTATTCAGCATCTTGAAATCATTTTCATGTTATGACAAGATATCTTGCTGGTTTCAATTTCATTTTTTTTTTAAAAAAATGCATGTGTTCAGATTTAAGTGCTTTATAGTATTCTTACGGAAGATGTTGACAGCCAGGTTGGTTTTCTTGGTAGCTCTTTCAACATGAAGTCCATATTCTCCCTAGTAAAACAAGCAGCAGAGCACAACAAAACAACAGGTCCAATTAGTAAAGCTTACTCTAACTAAGAAGATTTATAGGCAGAAGTAATCCACTTACAACCAAGCAGGAGGAGGGCAGTGCAGGTGACTCACACTGAGGGTGTTAATGTTCAGGACTCCAGACCTAACATGGAATGCATATATATAGAAGAGATAGTCACTGAGATCTACCATAGCACAGCAGAACACTTAAATGAGTACAAGAATTAATATATAGCATGAAAGGATGGTCCCATGGAAAATTCCAATATGTCAACAAAATAACATTTGCTTTATGGTTGAAAATTAAAAGCAATCCACTATACTTACCAACCATTGTCAAGATGGAAGGCTAACTGATATGAACAACTAGGATTGAAGTCTATTGAATGAATTCCACTCGAAACAATGTTCGATTGTTCCTGGAGATGGTAATGAAATATGTTAAAAGAAAAAAAAACGTCGTTCGCTGCCTTAATGACTAGTTAGTAGCACAACTTATAGTAAATATAGGGCTATCTCTTCTAGTCTTTGGAATTGGCTCCAAGTCCTGCCTTTTATGCCTAAATGCTAAAAAAACAAAGGAAACCCCACATTACATGTTATACCATCTAAGCTCGCATATAATAAAGATGTGTCTGAGGATAAATTATGGTGGCTCCAAACAAGGCAAAAAAAAGAAAAACAATGCTCCCTCCATTTCACTACTCGGATTTGTCATTTTACAATGTTTGTCCTTTGAGGAAAGCAAGAGTGTAGTTATTGCAATATTTCCAGTTTCCACCCAATGCCCCAAACTTCAGAGTACATTTTTGTCACAAATTTGTGGAAACAATTCTGGAGAGACTATTTGAGGGAAGTGTCACATCTTTTCATGTATCTCACAGAATAGTCATTTATGTTCATAATATTAGTGATTTTTTCCTTACAAGCCTGAACAGATTATTTGATATGTCCAGGGTTTAGGTCCTTTTTCAGATAAGGCAAAAACTGAGCAAACTATCAGCTTCGTGGATTGCCAGTTCCCTGCAAGAATATGTTATCTGATTGTTTAAAGCACTAGATAAACCCCTATTGACCTCCTTTTTGAGCTAGACGTGCATTAATGATTTGAAAAGAGACAGGATTGTTCCAGATATAAAGACTTGAAAAAGTAAAAGAAAAAGCTTGACCCAAGAGAACTGACTAGTTAACATGTAAACCACTAGCCAACTTGGTTCCAGCTTTTTTTCCTGGTAAACAGTTTTCAGAACTGTAAACAAGCCCCAGCTACATACCTTGGTTCATAGGACTGATGTTTGACGCACTGTATTTTAGTAAGTCGTCACATGTTGATATGATCAAACTTAATATTTTGCATGCGACCAAAATAGCTAGCATCCATTCTAAACTTAGGTATTTAATAATTAATGCAGATGAGATTGATATATTCACATCTCACCAATGTTGTCTATGTGAGACATCAATAATGCTCACAAGATTGTAAACTTGAAAAGAAAGAAGAAATGCCTTCAATCATAAGTTTGTTTTCCTTTTCCATACCTTTAGCAATGGAACTTTGCCCAACAAAGTTGATAACTTCACTGATGATAATTGTTGAACCTAAACCAAAAAGACAGAATATCAGCCCAATTCCATTATACCGATTCAAGAAAGACAAACATTCATATTGCCCAAACAGCTATGACCTTGCTGCATGGAAAAGGCTCAGAGGCCAACTCTTTTTGTTTAGTTTCCCTATTATACAATAGGACTAGAGTTTTAATCATGAATTGCAATTAATAGATAATTAAATCAATTATCTCAATCCACTTGTGGACAAACTAAGCACTAATTCTCAGAAAAAACAGTAAATTTGAAATGACTATGCATAACCCTATTAAATGACAAATTACGACCACTTAACCTATTCTAAAGCTTGCAGAGAACAACAAATGTAATTACCACACTCTTGATTTTCTAGATGGACAAAAATTGTGAAACAATGCTTTTCAATACAATGGACAAACAACGTGAAACAGACAGAGCACATAGACATCTACATGCTTTAAGTACATGGTGTAAGTCTATAGAAACTTGCATCTTGGTTCTTAGTTGCCTCTGCATATATAATTTTCAGTTTTTCAGTAACAGAAGTCTGCTGTTCTGAATCTAAGATCATTGAAATTATCACAATGAATATCAATTAGGATGATGCGAGACAACATAAAAATGGGGAAGAGCTAGCAGAATGTTTATCTGCTGGGTTTACCTCATTATGGCTTTGAAAAGCAGCTGATGCCCTCCCTCCACGGAGATCCCAGGCATGAACTGTGCCATTTTTACTTGCAGCAAACACAGTCTAGAAAATAAAGTGTCAGCCTATGAAATGCCCAAAGTTGATACACCAAAAGAAATTATGAAGTTAACAAATGTGTAAACTAGTTAGTCTATCAAATATAAGTGAAAATGTGGAATCATAAAAAACATGAAACAGTTAGCCAAGCTTCTTTTTATATCTGTAAAATTATATAACGATAAGCTCAACTTCTAAGTTGGAAACTCGGAATCTTAATTCTTAAGCATTGATAAGTGGATATGAGAACATAATTCAGAAATCTAAAGAGCTATTATCTTAAAACATTAAACATCAAGTTTTTACAAGAAAATTAGCATACCCGGTTATCTATATTTAGGTTGACACTGCTAAATTGAGATTCTGGAGACCCAGTGAGCTCAAGACAGTGTGTTTTACTTAGCCGCATGTCCCACATGTAGACTGCCCCATCAAGGCCAGATGCAAATAACCTACAGAAGGAGCACCAAGAAGCACAGCATATTAGTCACAGCGCTGTTGACAATCTTTGTAGTAGCCTGGTTTATTTTACAAACCAACACCCACCATAAGCAGAATCCAGTCAATCCACATATCCTATAATCCGACTCTATTACTTGTTAACCTATCTCATGCCCACCCACAGGGATGAAGCTACGTGGGACCATGGGGTCATGGGCATGTGCCTGCATCCCTAAAAGTTTGCCAAAAAAACTAGCTATAGTAAAATATTTAGCCCAAATCTTAATCTCCAACTCCCCATCAAGGAATGGGTTTGTGCAGTCAGGAAGGATGGGCCAATCAATCCAACTCCTAGACCCAACTCTAAGTGTTCCGCACTGTGGCCTAATCCCCTCCCCTCTCCTCCTCTTTCTTTCTGCTCTCTCCATGATTGCGTCTCTCAGTCGATTCAGCAACTCAGCATGACTACGAGGCATGAGGTATGACATGGCACCAAAGTGATGCTGGCACACAGGGCGTGGCTGACTGGTAATGAGCTACAGCCAAGAACAGGGTGAATCCTCAGTGGAGTTAAGCATGCCTCGTTGAGCAGAAGAGCTAGAGCCTAGAGTTTGAGAATTTGAGGTTAGTGTAGGTTTTCCCCATCCCTGGTCCTACATCTCTGCATCCCCATCCCTGGAATCCAGTCTCTGCCACTGCCCACCCAAACAAGAAAAAGGAAAAGTTGTCATTGCAATGCACAAAAAATTGTAGAATCCCCTGGCTTCTTTAGCTTCACAATTATTAATATTGTTCTTTAAGGGAATACAGGAGGTAAGATTATACTCAACTTCCAATTAAAAAGAACATGATATGCAGTCAACATAGCAAAGCTTCACATCAAGTACTAACTAGCAGTAGTTTATGCATTTGTGGCTGACCTTATTTCAAAGAAGTGAGAGAAGTGAGTATAATGGCAAGACAAGGTGAACAATATAAATTGTCACATACCGTGGCTTATCATCTGAAGAAAAAGCTAGATCAGTCAAACCCTTGCGGGATTCAGAGAGCACAGGAAATCTTGATCTTCCTTTAAGTAAAACCTAATATTTTTATAACAGAAATCAGAAGGTCGGTGAGTTAAAAATGGTAAACATAGATAAATAAAAGTAATGTGTCTAGAGTTACTAAAATACAGTTCCTTTTAATGAGCTAAGATATCAGGATAATAAATGTGCAGAAGGAACTTACTTCAGTTGGCACAGATGAGACATAGCCAATATCAAACAGGAGAACTGTCCCATTTTCTCCAGACGTGCAAACTATCTGCAGCAGGCATAGTGGCATACAATAATAAGAGATATAATGGGAAAACAAGATAATACATAATTCATCTTTACAAAAATGAACAAATGTCATGGGCTGAACCCATGATGGGATAAACACCGCCGGGAGGATAGCCGGACGGCGTCAACTGCTCGGGATGAGAAGTAGACTTAGGTGAGGGAGACGAACATTGGGATGAGAGATTAGACTAATTCTTTCTTATTTATCAATTGAGTACAAGAGGTCCCTTTATATAGGGAGAACCAACATGACATCTAAGGAAATAATCCCTATTATAGAAACCAATCCAATCTCTATATCTAATTCCTAACTAAAATTAATATGACTCAATCTAATCTTACCTTTAAGGACTCAATCTAATCTAATCTAGCCTTGCCTTTTAAAATACCAAATACCTAATTGTTGCTACAGTACCCGCGGTCACGTGGCTAGGCCTGGGCCTAGCAGCCTTGGCCCATAGCCCATGACACTATATCCCTCCTTTTGAGCAGCTCGTCCTCGAGCTGCAAGACGGCCTCAAACCTAACTCGACGCCTAAAACAAATAAGACTCAAGCCTTTTACATCTCGGCTTAATACATTATTGAAAACTAAAAACAAATCTAAGATTATTATGGGTCGCCAAACCTTTCTTTTAGCTTGAGGTGGATCTTCTTCTCGGCACCATAAACATCAAACACTTGATGGAGTACCTCCTTGGTAGCTAGGTAGAGTAGATGGCGCACCTTAACACGGAAAAAACTTACATAGTTTTAAGATCAGCACCAGAAGCCATGGTGAGTGGTTCTGATACCAGGTTGTCATGGGTTGAACCCATGACGGGATAAACACCGCCGGGAGGATAGCCGGACGGCGTCGGCTACTCGAGATGAGAAGTAGACTTAGGTGAGGGAGACGAACATTGAGATGGGAGATTAGACTAATTCTTCCTTGCTTTTCAATTGAGTACAAGAGGTCCCTTTATATAGGGAGAACCAATATGACATCTAAGAAAATAATCGCTATTATAGAAACCAATCCAATCTCTATATCTAATTCCTAACTAAAACCAATAGGACTCAATCTAATATTACATTTTAAAGACTCAATCTAATCTTACCTTTAAGGACTCAATATAATCTAATGTAACCTTGCATTTTAAAATACCAAATATCTACTGTTTGCTACAGTACCATACGGTACTGTTCACATGGCTGGGCCTGGGCCTAGCAGCCCTGGCCCACAGCCCATGACAACAAAAGTATAGACCCTAACTCAATGCTACTTACACTAAGCAACCCCCATCAATGTTAAATCGACAAATTACTTTCTGAACTGAATAAACTGAAATCTAAAATACCACACAACATAAAGATCAATGCTCGTGCAGAATTACAGACCTCATCTTGATTTTCTGGATTCCATCGGACAGCACATAGGGGCATTGAGTTCGATATATGGAGCAAAAAGTTTGATGAGTCATCTAGCAAACCTACCAAGAAACAGTAGATTGCAGAAGGATTATGTTAAGCCTGAAAGCAGCAAGCTATGGAGAAATAATAAGTACTTTGAGAGAGAATACTTGAAATACCACTTCTCACTCTGTCCCGCATCTCAGAGTATATCATTGGAAAATCAAAATAATGAAACCAAGGTCATCATTTCAACTTTTTTGGCATGCTCACCAGTGGTGGAGCCACGTTATGGGTGAGGGGTGCCTGGCACCCCTCTCCAAGAGACAAAGCAGTGTTTATTTCCTCATATTGATCATATGTGCACCACCTTAAGTCTAACATCTGCACCTCCTAACCTAGAAATCAGTTCACAAAGTCTAGCCTATGCACCCCCTTTACTTTTTGCTAGTTCCGCCCCTAGTGCCCACAGATACTTAAACTCCAACTAGATGTGTAGAAGTTAGAATGCTTAACTACATCATTTTGCACCAACAAGAATGCAATAACAAAAACTGCAGAAGTGCATCCATGTTCTTGGAAAAAAATTAAGTCCTTAACCCAACTACCAAATCACACTTACATGGCAAGCCATGTCTTAGTAAAAATTAAAAATACTATCATAAAGACGCTGGAAAGGAAATATCTGCATTTTGAATGCTATACTAACACTCTTGGTCTGCTTAGGTATAGCAGTGGATTGACTTGATAAAATCCGATTTAAGCTTTTTGATGGTCAAGTCAGGTTCATTTTAACTTACTATGTGATGGGCCATATATGGAGCAATATAAAGTCTCGAAGTCATGCACAGTTAAACATCCAGAAAATGTCACTGATGCAAGGTATGTTCCCTGCACAATTTAGAACACAAGGAAGGTGCTTAAACATTTCACATAGGAAATTAGATAAACACCATTGCAAAGATTACAGTCGTCACAAAGTTTAAGCTTAGAAACATGCAACTCAAAAAGATAACCATTTTGAGGTATGTGTATGCCATTGCAAGGTTGACATATTTGCATATATGCTAGTGGGCATCCAAATTGACCTATTTGCCCCCTTCTTCCCTCTCCTTCCTTCCCTGCCTCTCCACCATCTCCCATGCTCCCATGGCTTCCACATTCCTCCCCTCTCATCTCCAGCGCCCCTCTTGACCAGTAGAGTCCTACACAATGGCACTGCTGATGTGGCCATGACATGGAGTGGACGCCTCGGAAGTGGAGACCGTTGTTCACAGCTGCCACCGCAGCGAAAGTGGCATAGGCAGCGTGGACACACTGCTGATGAGGTGCTGCATGGACAGAGGCACAGAGCTGCTAGCAAGGTCTGCGGCTGCCAGTGCTGTGTGGACAGTACAGCCGGCAAGGGTGCTTAGCAATAGGTGTGCATGTCGCATGCACAGGACTGCTGTCCATGTCATGAATAAGTCTTGAAGCCATTCTGCCCATTGCTCCCCACGTTGAGTCTGAGTCTTTGCTGCTGTTAGCTACTCATAATTCTGTTTTCAAGGCATTTTAGTGCTGGTTAAGGCCATGCAGAAACAGCAGGTTTGATAGCATTTTAGTGCTGGGAACGCGCTCCGACGTTCTGGGCGCGCCCGGTGACGTCTCACCGGCGGCAGCTCCTAGTACCGGCGGGATTTCGGGCGGCGTGCACGGAGGGTCCCCACCGGCAACTCAGACAAGGCCGGTGCACCCTGTAGAGTTTGCTTCCCCTCCATCCGACTTCGACGATGACGCCCTTGATGAGCATCACGACGAGGCGCCACTCCGGTTCCACACCGTCGACAACTTGCTGGGTCCGGCCTCACCGCCTGGCTTCGCCGAGCGTGACTTGGATGAGCTCCACTTCACCACCGCGGAGGAGCCATCGTCCTTCAAGGAGGCTGAACAGCACTAGAGTTGGCGGAGAGCGATGATTGAAGAAATGGACTCCATCAACGACAACCAGACTTGGGAACTCGTTGATCCTCCTCAGAACGTGCGCCCAATTGGCCTCAAATAGGTGTTCAAGGTGAAGAGGAATGAGCTCGGGGTCATTGTCAAACACAAGGCGAGGCTTGTTGCAAAGGGCTACGTCCAGCGGGACGAGATTGACTTCGAGGAAGTCTTTGCCCCAATAGCTTGGATTGAGTCTGTGCGCTTGCTGTTAGTGGTTGCTGCACATAAGGGATGGCCAGTTTATCACTTGGATATGAAGGACGCCTTCCTTAATGATGAGCTTGCCGAAGTCTATGTACAACAGCCCACCGATTTCGTCGTCGAGAAGGAGGAGCACAAAGTATATCGCCTTCACAAGGCGTTGTATGGTCTTCGTCAAGCGCCCAGGGCCTGGAATGCCAAGCTCAATATGAGTCTCATGTCGCTTGGTTTCCAGAAGAGCG
>KE372323.1:20685-31033 GCA_000418225.1 Zizania latifolia
GTACATCCTAACAAAAACGAACAACAAAAATGATTGACCAGCAAGCCTTCTATATAACAGGCAGTTTTCAACAAGCAGACCAATTGTACAGAACTTGTAAACTATGGAAACCATTAAAGCTATTCTGCATCTTGAATCAAACAACCCATCTGCTAAGAGCGTCAACCACACTTGTGAAAGTCCTGGTTTCAATCATTCCAAATCAATAAGTACTTACTGAGGAATGTTTTGAAACACACTCATTTCTCAGTATTCAGATATTCCAGCATCCCAAAGTTGACAGCTAATTAAAGAAATCTTATATCAGCTTGCCTTTTAGCAACTTCTGGCACATAAAAAAATCGAACTTGTTCTGACACATTTGAACCAAGTTCTAACACACCTGACTAAACCATAGAGGACTAGAGGTGCACTCTTTAAGAAATAAAATAAGAGCTTTGGTCACAAAATGAAACGCAGATGCACTTAGACTGAGCCCAACCTGGCAAAAGGTGGAAATTGGAATTATGAACCCAACCTATGGCCAATGCAACATTTCCAACATCCTCCACATTAGACTGAAGGTGCACTGATAAGAGCATCTCTAGGGTGAGCAGGTACTAACATGTTTCCACTTTAGGATCGGGAACTATATATGCAGAATGTTACTACATATGAAGACAGGAAAAAAACTCGTTTAAAAGTTACATTGAAAATTAACAAATGAGTAGGGCACCACGAATAATGAGAACATGAAAGTCAGCAATCAGAACGTTTCTTGACCCCCATCCCACGAATTTGCATGGCTGAACCAACGTGATCTTTAATACATAAAAGAACAGATACACTTCAAGAATACGGCATACAGCAGTATGGCAAACACTCTTGACAGAATCAATTTTTCTACTAAAATTCTAACAAAGCATTAAGTTCTCCACTAGGCAACCACATCAAAGGGAGAAAATTCTAACAAAGAAACAAAGTAAAACACAAAATGAACGTAAATTTTCTGGCCACCAAAAATTTGACACCTAACCTTGAGGACTGCTTGTCGTGAAAGAAAGTGATACTGGAAAAATGCTATACTGTGGTTGTATGCTGGAATGATGGGTCAAAAAGCTCTCTTGTAGTCTTGTAGAAACAAAAACCAAGAGATGACATAAATAGTACTAATTAGATCCATGTAGCTGCGGTTTACTAAATCATATAGCTACCTGGACTAAAATGAAAAGCACTTTGATGAACATGAGAGATGTTTGCATTTACATTGTATATATCCCAAAGTAAGCATAAAAAGGGTTTATGAGAATCACAATCAGGAGATTTTAAAGCATACAGCTTAGATATTTAGAGTTTACTCAATTGTACTACTCCATGTAACACAGGGACAAAACATGATCAGATACCTCTGTCAGTGCATCTTGACAGTTGAATGAAACCATGCAAAATCATAAGTCCACAGCAGAGTTTCTTGCCGCTCTTAAATCATTGATGCTGTCATAAATATTACAGCTTGGGATGACTTTAAATCAAACCTATTTACACAAAAATTTGCATCAAGATTAAGGGAAAGATGGTTTGAAGTCGTTAAGTATTACACAGAAACATACAGGACAAGAAAACAACCTCATCAGCTGCCGTAGCTCTGTCCCAGCAAGAGCTCAACGCGCGGCTCCAAGACATGCCCAAACCACCGGCGGCTCTCGTCTGCATCCAAACTAGAAACTCCTGACTGCTTTGTCCACTCATCATCGGCAGCATCAAACATCACCAGCCTCCCGTCTACAGCATTGTACAGGCAAACAATTCCCATTCTGTCCGCCGCCTGAAAATGCCAGAAACTGACATGCCGACCTGCCACCAACTCATCAAACACCTCCTCCGGCATCGCACCCACCTCCGTCCACCACGCCGCCACTTCACTGTCCTCCAGTCGCCACACCAACACCCGCTCCACCATTCCAAATCTCTCCACCCCGCCTACCATGAACAGCCGCCCACCGAAAACGAACAGGTGTGCTGACGTGAGGCCTTGTGGCATCGCAACGGGTAGCACTCCCCACCGCCCGGTCGCAAGATCGAAGACGAGAAGCGCGTCGGGCCCGCGGCCGAGCACGAAGAGCTGGCCGCGGTCGCCAGCTACCGCGGCGTTGCCGAGAAGCGCGAACGGCAGCGGGAGATCCTCCCGAGGCGCCCACCGCGGGGAGGGATCGGCGGAGTCGAGGGTGTAGGAGCGCACACCGGCGCCCGTGTCGACCGCGACGAGGGTATACTCGCGGCAGAAGGAGGAGATCGGGACGACAGCGAGGAGGTAGGAGCTGGCGGGGAGGGGCGGGAGGTCAAGGAGCGAGGCGGCGGTGACGAGGTGAGAGGGGGAGGCGGAGGAAACGACGGGAGGGGAGCCGAGAGGTGGCACGGGGAGGACGCGCCGAGAGAGAGGGTGGAACGCGAGACGCGGGGAGAGGAGGAAGAAAGCGTCGAGGCGGTGCGGGGATAGGAGGGCGTGGAAGGCCGGGGAGCGGATGAGGCGGCGGAGCGCGCGGGAGACGGCGGCAACGGGGAGCAGCGCGGTGATCGGGAGCAGCGAGAGGATGCACTCCTGTAGGTGCTCCGGGATGGCGTCCCACGTGCAGGCGGCGGCCATGGCCGGGACCGGCGATGGATGGATTCCGGTGGTGGGTTCGTATTGCGGGAGAGGAAACGGAAGAAATGGGGAGAGAATCGGGAGACGAGGGCGGAAGGGCTGGTTATGTGGGACCCATATTCAGCGAGAGAAAGATGGGACCGTATATCTACAGAACGGAACGGTGTCCTTATTTAATTAGAGGTATATACGAAATAGAAAAATAGATAGAAACAATATGAGGATAAAATAAAATTAAATATAATTGATGTGATAAACAATACCCTATAATTATTCATACGTTAAAATAAGGACTCGTTTGGATTTAAAGGATTTCATAGGATTTATGGAGAATTGAAATTCTTTGAATAATTTTCTAAAGATACCATTTTGATGAAAGGAATATGATTACAAAATTTATATAGATTATCTTCATATGCTACCATTCCATAGAAAAATAAATATGAACTTATATTTCATGTTTTTATTTTTCGTTTTAGAAATTCAACACATTTTCTCCATTTCTCTCTCTGCCACAATTTAAATCCCTTCAAAATTCATGTATTTTATTTTCTACTAATTATTAAAAACTCCACTTATATATTCCTATATTCTGGAACCTTATAAAATTTACATCTCATTTCTATATTTTTTCTACTTGTAAGTTTTCGTAATCAATCTTTTGAATCCTCACATTGGGAAAATTCCAATCCCCTCGGGCCTCGCGTGACCAACAAACGATGGCACGCAACGCGACACGACACGACATCCACATCCACCCCGGCCCGCCTCCACGGACTCCCACCAGCACATCAATCATCCGCTCAGCTCGCGGTCACAGCTCGACGCCTCGCCTCGACAGTCGACTCCGCTCGGTGGGGGATGGGACCGGGAGCTCCGATCTCTCCTCCACCGCCGTGGCGCCCCCTCCTCTGCTTCGCCCTCCTCCTCTGGTCAGTGCCGCTCCCTCCTAGGCCCTCCCGACGGACGTGGCGAGCGCCTTCCTGTTTGCTGTTTCGGGGACCCCTCTGGGTGGAATTTTGAAATGCCGCAGCCGTGTTTTGATGGTTTGGAGTGGATTCACCACGTTTGTTCCAGCTAGTTCGTCCATCGGCTAGCGTTGATCAATTCGATTTGCGTTTTTTTTAGCGCATGGCCATCGAGAAGATTGAGCTGTTGTCAGAGTTAAATGCTTATACCAATTCTCTGTGAGGACTGAGGATTTGGGTTTATTTCGCGGAGCAGTCAATCTATTAGATAAATCTGCAGAACTTTGCCAACAACTGCGCCTCTATACTTTTACTTTGGGAACCCCGGCAAAACGATTACCTAGTCATAAAATATTTACGAATTGTACGGGTGGGCAACTTTGTGAATCGGCAGTAGAAATGCCACTTTGTTTATTAGATACTCTCGCAGTTTCCAATCGAGGTACTTTAAATTGGAGGTGTAGATAAAATTCTAATTCCATTTATGCATATGCTTTAAAGTAACGGGTTGGCTGCACCTTTGATTTAGCAATGTTTTTTTTTTCTGGAATGTATATTATGTACCCACAGCTCAGTTGTGCTAGATGATTAGTTTGGTTATATCATCAAACTTCAGTTTTTGATTAGTTATAAGAACTTAAATGTTTGACATTACTTCTAGCTGAAATCATTAAATTCATGGCCTTATTTCTGTAGCCTTTCATTTTTTTCATTGATTTCCTAGAAGCTTTTGTTCAAATATATTACTAGCATGCCTACTCTATACTTTCTTTTTCTATTTCTGTTCATTATAAAGTATACAAAATGTGCAGTCTATGTTCTGACAAGGGAACAATTCTTGCTTGAAGATCACTCTTCCATCCTTCGATAACAAAGCTCATTAGAGGCAAAAGGAGGAATGACTTGCATTTGCTGATGTTGCTCGTTGTTTTACATTTCAGGGGCACTTCTCAGGCTAATGGGCAGCATGCTGAGTTGCCACCAAGAGGATGGAATTCCTATGATTCCTTTTCATGGATAGTTGATGAAAATGCATTCATGCAAAATGCTAAGATCTTGGCAGAAAAGTTGCTCCCACACGGATACGAGGTAACCATTCAAATTACTAATATGGCTGTATTTTATAGCAAAATAAATATGAACAAACGAAGATACTTTGATCAGTATTTTAACTATTTTATGTCTCTTATTGAACGGGTAGTATGCAGTTATCGATTACCTCTGGTATCGGAAGTATGTTGATGGGGCATATACAGATTCATATGGATTTGATAATATTGACGAGTGGGGTCGGCCATTTCCTGATCTTCAAAGATTTCCATCATCTAGAAGTGATAAAGGATTCAGTCAAATTGCGGACAAAATTCATGGAATGGGCTTGAAATTTGGCATCCATTTAATGAAAGGGATAAGTTTGCAGGCTGTGAATGAGAACACACCCATCTTGGACATTAAAACAGTACTGTTTTCAGACTTATCTTCTCATTAACATGTTTACAAGAGAATGGTTGTCCTGCATTTATTTCGTTTTTTAGACTGCCTCATTTTTTGTAATGGTCCTTGCTAACATTCCTTTGTATATACTATATACAGGGTCCATCTTGATCCTTCAATACTTTCAAATCAAGCTGTAAAATAGCATAAACATGTGGGACTAGGTAGATGCTGGGATAATCTTTTCGGATTACATTGCCTATTGTAGCCTTGTATTAGACCATGTGAAATGCTTTTGTTATTATCATTCAATGCTTCAAAGAATTCACCTGTTTATTTTTCTTGCAAAATGGAACTTCTCAAAAATTCTTCAAACAAATTGTAAGAAAGGGAGTTAAAATACTAGAACAAGAACTGGACTGCAAATGCAAATCACTGAACTTCAGCTTGTTGTTCTACATTTTTTCTGTTGATCCTTTTCAGGGAAAACCCTACATAGAGGATGGACGGCAATGGACAGCTCGTGATATAGGTCTTACCCATAGAACATGTGCATGGATGCCACATGGATTTATGAGTGTAAATACTGATATTGGAGCCGGACGTGCCTTCTTAAGATCACTTTATCGACAGTATGCTGATTGGGGTGTTGATTTTGGTATATGTGTATAGCATAATTCTTCAACTTAGTTGTATGATCATCAGCATAGTGTACAAAGCTCACATATTAGGAAGTAGATTATCCTTTTCATGTCATTCTAAGACTGAAATTTTATTAGATGGTCTTATTTGTACCATTGTGTTCTGTTTACAGTGAAGGTTGATTGTATCTTCGGTACAGATTATAGCCCAAATGAAATCATCACTGTTTCAGAGGTAAATATCCCCATATCCTGTAGCTATCCTTTAAAATTATTGTACTATTTGAATCAGCTAATTTCTATATTGCAGCTTCTGCAAGAGCTTGACCGTCCCATCATCCTGTCCATCTCGCCAGGAACTGAAGTGACTCCAGCATTAGCCAAAAACATCAGTCAGCATGTTAACATGTATAGGATAACAGGAGATGATTGGGACAGCTGGAAGGATGTTAGCTCACATTTTGACGTGTCTAGGTAAATTGAGCCAGTATCCTCTGTTTGCAGTTTCTGACTTCATGCCCTAAATCCATTCCTTAGTCTTCAACTTAATTATTTTTCTGGTAAATAACTCATATCTTCATACCCCATCACATATTGTACACAGTTCCTTTGCTGCTGCAAATAAAATTGGGGCTACAGGATTACTAGGAAGATCTTGGCCAGATTTAGACATGCTCCCATTTGGCTGGCTTACAAATGCAGGTAACGATTTTTACTTTTTCTCAAGTAAAGTGTTTGTCTCGATTCTACTTTTGCCCCACCAGCTGTTAAGCACAGACAAATCACTTATATTAAACAAAATAGGGAGAGTCATAAATTCCTATTGAATGAACATTGTAGTGCCTTTATATAAGTTGTACAACATGGCATTAATGTGCACTGCACGCATCAATGTCCTAGAGGAACACATGGATGTTATCTAGTTTATCTTTATGCATGAGCAATCGTGTTACTCTTTATTCATACTGTATAAATTGGACATTTTATGCCATTACATAAGTACAGTGTAATATGATTAATTTTGGCCCAAGAGAAAAATCATATTCCTGACTTCATAATAACAGAGCTGGGATGTACTCATGTACCACATGTCAAACTATATACTAACTGTGGAATATCTTAACTAATATTTTCTTGGTTATCGAACTTTTTACATGTAATTGATCAATCTCAAGATTTTACTTGCAATGTTAAGAAAGTGATGAATATTTATACTCGTGTTAGGTACCAACTTTACAAAGAAACTCATTCCTTATTGTATATATAGTAATAACTGTAACACGACTTTTCATGCTCTAATACAGGTATCAATCAGGGTCCACATAGGAAATGTGACCTTACATCTGATGAACAGAGAACACAGGTTTGTACTCGTGGAGATCAATATCTGATATTTGGTATGCTCTTCCACTGAACACTTTGTGTTAACATGGCCTTGCAGATGGCACTCTGGTCAATGGCTAAGTCACCTCTAATGTATGGAGGAGATTTGATACATCTTGACAATGACACATTGAGCATAATAACAAATCCTACATTATTGAAAATAAACCACTACAGCATAAATAACATGGAGGTACCTTAATTTTAGACTTGCCACTAGAACATTTTGTAGGCATAAATCAACACTAAGGTTGTAGAAATGTTCAGTTCCATCATGTGTACAGTGAAAGGATTTCCAAAGAAGACGAGCATTCTAGCCATTCCAAGTCCCAGGATCATGTGCACCTACTAAAGGATGATGGTGTAGCTCTTGGTCTCACCACCTGCAGTGATGACAAAACAAATGGATGGTACATGTTTTCACAACATGGAAAATCAGATCATATATGCAGGAACTATGGTATGCAGGATGACAAAAATATCTCATTTTGTCTGGGCAAAACAAGACCTCTCCTGACATTGTAAGCACAACCCAATTCATAAATTTGGAGTCACTCAATGGTTTGTCTTATCATATTTTGTACATTGCAGGGATGATACAATCGTACACAATGAGGACTACCGTACTAAGTTTCACTTGGGAAATATGCACATTGATAATGCCTGTTTGGATGCATCTGCCAGTCGACGGCGGACTGCCTCAGATATCAAGATTCCCTTGTTTTCAAGGTGCAGGTGGCATGCAATGCAGGTAAATGACGAACAAGATTCTTGTACATAATAGTAGAGTTAGTATAACATGGTTGCGAATTCAAATATGAAAAGTCTTGAGTGTGAATTTTATTTTTAAAATATTTGTATTTAGACTGCTCTTCATTAGGATTGCTTAATTTCCTCTTAGATTCTAATAACTCTTTTTAGAGCATCAGAGTGGCCTATGAAAGAAAATACATTTTCGATTGCCAGGTCAAATTTCCAATGTTCCTGTTATTTTACACCAGTATGGCAGCTGATGCCTGATATGACTATTGATTATCCAGCCTCTCTGCAGTCTGCATATATGTTTGACAAATCTTGCAAAGTTTACTAAAATATTTTTAGCAGCCACATAGATTTTGTATCTCCTCATTTCAGGCCTTCAGGGAATTCTTAACACCTCAGACAAATACCTGATTCATTTAATAATGAAAGCTAACAAGTAATTTCTGAAGATCACTAGTTCATTACACTTGTATCACTATTACAGAATAAATAATAATTAGGTGGTTGTTTGGTTCATGCCACATAAAAGCTTTGCCAAAATTTTGGTCATCAACAAAACAAAGGCTTGCCCAAAATATTAGCGACTTACGAATATTTGGATAACAACTAGATCAGTTGCAAAATATTCCATAAAATAGCTAGGGCTACATTTGGTAGCTCTGAGTCCAGTCCTATTGAAGCTTCTTTATCCATCCTAAAAATCACGAATTTGTTTTATCTGTTTGAACAACCTATGTGGGTCATTTACTCTACTGAATTGTACTTTATCAAGTCCTAGCAAAAATTCTTACCTTGCTACATGGCAATTGGATTAATACCATTATTACTCATGAACAATTACTTTAGATGTGGGAGCTGAATGAGAAAGGAAAGCTAGTTAGCAGCTATTCAAGATTATGTGCCATAATGGAAACCAGCAACAAAGGAGGTATATATTACAACATTTTATTTAGAAAATTGTGGTGACTTAGTCCACATTATTACATATGCAACACAATTCTCTATGCAGTAGTTACTATGGGAGCACGTTCGTGGGTAGCAACAGGGAGTAAAGGTAAGTTATCTTTTATACCCTACTTTGTTCTCAAAAGGATGACGTTATAAATGTGTGCAGTCAAAACTCAAAACTTTAAATTATTAATAGATTAACAAATATTATGATTTGATATGTGAAAATGATATCAGTAGACTTGTCTTCAAAAATACTGTTATATAGTTATATTTTTAGAACGTTGTATAAATATATAAATAGAAAAGTTAGTGTAAAGACATATGCATTGGAGACTGTGTCGATGTCCAAAGCGTCATCTGTTTGAGAACAGAGGTATTACATAAGACCCTATAATAAATTTTATTTCAACACAGGATACAAGGAATGAAAAAAACTCAATAGTTATAGTAAGCTTAACTATTGCTAAAATTATGTTAAGTTTTTTTACCATCTATTTGCATAATCTATTAATTCATTTTTATAGTCTATTATAAGGCCATAAAACCCTTGTTTAATATTTAAATGGGGTTTGCTTCTGTACTTCTTTGTGTGAAAAGTTTACTAATCTCAAGGCAGAAGTTTCCATTAGTGACCACTATTATGTACTAAAGACAAAGCATTGCAGTAGAGCCTGTATTTTAGCGAGTGGCCATGGCAATCTACTGTTTCATTGTTGTGCATGAGGCTTGATCAAATAAATGCCAAACATAATAAGTGTTTCCTTAAAAAAATGCTGGCTAATGGTGATGCATGCAACTTCCTGTAATCTAATGAAACATAAAGAAGCAGATGAATACGTCGCAGCAATTTTTATTGGCCACTGTCATTTGCTCTAGTTAGTACAACTTTTCCCTTAAATAATTAACCATGTCTTGCATTGAGATGCGTAAACCATTTGAAAAGAGTACTTGAGCATGATCGTTAGCATTACCTCATTCCTATCCAATTTTCATAAACACATGCATATATGATCTAACGAATGCTACCATGCTAAAAAAACTAAAGAGATCTCAAAACTAAACTTGAATTTGCCAACTGAGTGCTTCATTTGCAATCACCGACTAATCCACTAAGTCCATAATCCTGATTTAAGATTTATCCAATTCTCTTATAAGCACAATTTCGCTAATACTAGGGAAGAAGTAGAACATAGTTTTATTATTATGGGCTCAGGTAAAAGAAGTGATCACTACTAATGCGCTCGAGAAACCTGTATATTCTATTTAATTTTTTCTGGAATTATTTTTTATGGTGTTGCTTATGTTGAATATACATAATTCAAAATATAAGCATTTAGCAGTTGGACAGAATTTCAGTGGCTAGTAGTGTTCCGAATATGCCACTGGACTTCAGTGGCTAATCTACAAAGAATTGGTTGCAGTGAGTCATTGATTTAGTCCTATTTGTCATTAACACTGTTTCAACTTCTGAGTGGTGGTCGTGGCATTTTATTTCATTCTTGTGCAATATGCGTGAAAAAGATTTTTTTTCGCTAAATTCTGTCCTTTATGATGTAGGAGAAATATACCTCGCGTTCTTCAACCTT
>KE372323.1:99859-119299 GCA_000418225.1 Zizania latifolia
AGATGTAGGATTGTTATCTTGATGGAAACTAAGCTTGTATAAAAATATTTGTCTCTCTGTGCATATGAGAGTTAACAAAATCTTACTTTTATACAAATGATCTCGTATATACACAAAATTACGGTATGGCTACTAATTGTCAAGATGTAGCGCCCTTAGCTTCGCGGGGAAGTTTATGTTCCCATACTCACAAGGATCATCCTATGTCACCAAACCATTCTTCTACAACAGCGATATCAACAACTCTCTGTTTATCGGGTTTGTCATTCTAATTACCAAACGATCAACACATCTTTGTGTTTAAAATGCATGTTCGACTGCTGATTTGTACAACAATATGTTATTCAAATTTTGCAAAGAGCTGTTTTTTCCTCACGGAAAATATATGCCCATCAATATATTAGAAGGCATTATGAGACTATTAATTTTTTTTTTGCCTATGCGAACATTTGTTTTACATGTGTCAAATATTTAGATCCAACATAAATGTTTATAGAGACTATTAATTAATTTATCTATGAATGTAATGGTATCCAAAACCAAAAAAAATGCGTTGAAATTCGTTGCGTTGATATATATGTTGGGCTCGGCCTAACTGGCATGTGACCTGTCGAAGATAGTTCGGCAGCTTCCACTGTACACCAGCTTGTAGAGCAACATCCATTGGACTTCTAGGCATTAACGAAGAATATGCACAAGTGTGGTTGTGGCTAGCTGCCGATCGGTTTGGATCATAATCAAGCTTGCTAATTTTATTTGAGAGGATATTTCGGTTTGGATCGTAGAATGAAATATTTTGGTAATGATCGATATCGATGTACCGTTTTGGTGTTTGATAAAATAATATAAATTTATTTTATACACTATTCTTATTTAAAATATATAACAATATAATTAAATATAACATGTATGAATAGGTTGATATGTCAAATACAGTATATAGCTTAAATGCAATATAATATATATCTTAACTTAAGTATTATATAACACATTTTAACTGGTATGGATGGTATTAAACTAATGACTGGTGTTGGCGGTATATTGACCAGTATGGGATCGATATTAATCAAAATGGCCGGTATTGATTGATATTAAAGTTAGAATGATACGTCATTTAATATGTATCAATTTAAATAGCAAAATGATACATATCATACATACAGACTGATATCGAAACGGAATTAATAAACTTCGTTCTCACGTACCAGCCGATATCAAAACGGAATTAATAAACTTCATACTTACGTACCAACCGATACGGAAACACGATTAATAAACTTTGTAATCACATAATCCGCGTTAGCTCAAGTACCGTACGGCCTGATTAGTGAGTGGGTTTGCAACGGTATTGTATGGCAATTAAGAATCGTACTTGCGCTGCTACCACATTTGCCTCTACTTGCCTACCTGGCGACGCACCAGCAGCGCCGACCGCCCGTTGGCCGGCCCTAGAGCATGTAGCAAACAATTAATCAACGGCAGCTTGTTCAATTCCTTTAGGTTCAAGATCTTTCTTAGTTTGGCTCCCCCTCGCTGCGTGGTTAGATCGGATCAAAGCGCATGCAGCCGCGACACGTGACCATCCGACCGTACGTGCTACGTACGTACGTACCTGCACGCAGTTAGCCGTTGTCAGCGTAAGCGTAGGTAGGTAGATGTACCTTGTACGCGTACGCTCCGTCGCCTGCACATGCATGCAGTAGGTGTAGGTAGGTACGTACGCGGTACGTCGTCGTGTACGTCGGCCTCTGCCAGCATGGCACGTACCGATCGACCGAACTGAAACTCGGTCCCAGTATCGCTGACTAGTGGGCCCGCCCGTCCGGCATTGGGGCCGCGCCTCCGCCGATATGATCCCAAAACTGGCTAAATTTTAGCCATTTAGGAGATAAATAAAAAGACCCTATTATCTTTTCTAAAGATGGGTAATTATGGATTTCAGAGTAATTTGATTAAATAATAAGTAATTAAGTCTGAATATTACAAAGATAATTTGAAGCTAATTTTTTTAGCAAATAACAGATCGCTATATTTTTGAGATAAATTTAATCTCGTTACGCTATTTTTGCCGGTGTCGTAGCTTGGAAGCTTGATGCATGG
This sequence comes from Zizania latifolia, assembly GCA_000418225.1. Classification (NCBI taxonomy): domain Eukaryota; kingdom Viridiplantae; phylum Streptophyta; class Magnoliopsida; order Poales; family Poaceae; genus Zizania; species Zizania latifolia. The sequence goes on from KE372323.1 coordinate 101,960, forward strand.
TCCCATGGAGCCTGCGCCCTAACGTCTCCTCCTGTCCTCCAGCATGCTCAGACGCTGGCTGGGCCCGTACGTGCATATACGGGCAACGCTGCTAATCTCGTTGTACGTGTATGAGATGTCATCACACACGCATAATAGTGTCGGTTTGTTTTAGCTTCTTCCGGGCACAGATTGTTAGTGGGTAATTGGTACGAGTAGCTAGATAGTTTGAGTATTTAGCTGTGAGAATATAGAAAAACTGATGTTTCTCAGCTTTAAGATTTTAATTCATCTCTAGATTTTGCAGCTATATCTGAATCTAAAATCTGTATCATTTATTTCGCCTTTAGATAATAAAAAAGTAGCTGCAGCTATCAAAAATTGAAACAAACAAAACCATAGTAATTAATGGTCAAATGAGCTATATATACATGTGATGCAATCAACAAGAAAACCCGAGACTGTTTGTCTGTTTAAGCTACAACTTATAAGTCCTAGTGAAATTTAAATTTTGGAATTTGACATAGCATTGGCTTTTAGACATCTAATAATATAAGTATAAAATATTTACCATCAAATTAGTTTTTTGCTGCTAAACTTATAATTAGAAAAGTTCACCCTTAATACATATATTGAACATCCGCACACAGATTTTATACTCAAACGGTGTGGTGGTGCTGTGGTGAATGTGCCACTGCCCACCCACTTTCCACGAAACGAGATCCTCTGTAGTCGGAAGTCGCGATACCAGCCGTTCGGCTGAGATCCGACAGCGCCCTGCCCCCGTGCTTCGGCCGCCGCCCCACTGCTCCGGTCGCCGGCCCCCCTGCTCCGGCCACCGTCCCCCCTGCTCCGGCCGCCGTGTAGCTCGCCCTGCTCTGGCGCCCGCGCTCATCGTCGGATTCTAGCTGAACGGCTAAGATCGCGACTTCTCTTTGACGTTGGGGAAGCCCGACGCCACTTTCCACACCTCAGCATATTTAGGTTGTCGCTTATATTATTTTAATATTATATTACAGTTTAATATAAAAATAGTTTTCCACATATATAATCATGTTGACACTCTATATAGCAAAACATGTGAACACAATAAATATTTCATAAAAATATTTTATTTATTTTAGATGATATAATATAATATTTCTTTCTTACAAAGCAAAGCACGTGACTTTTGTATTATACATAAATATGATAATATTTTAAAAAACATGTGTAATACAGTAGTAGTGTAGGCTCCTGTCACTCACCATCTCACTCAGAGCTGAGCTAGACAATGCTACTATTGATTAGGCAGGCAACCTTGCACTGGATTTTTAATATACTCCATTCCATAATTCTTGATATTTTAGGTTTAGACTCCTTAGAACACAGGAATTGTATTAAATTCTTCAAAATTCCTTTAAAAATACTACATTTCAAAGGAACCTTTAGAGTTTTTAGATATTAATTATTAATATTTCAGTGATTACGAGATTACTTTAGACTTAAACTCATTAAATAAAATACAACACAATCATATTTAATATATATATATATAACATGAAGTACGTATGCTAATTAATTGCTTCTATAAGAACATATCAATTATGAAACCAACGTGAGTATAAGCCAACTTGTGTAGCTTTCCCATGCATTCACAACTAGAAAACTCAGCTCGTCTTCCGCCAATCAAGCAGGAAATTGCTTTCTTTCTCTCCCTCCCCCTCGTGAGAAAATCTAACGATCGATTGCCTCATTTTGCTACCATAGAATGGCATTACTTCCAACCTTCCACGCCAACAATCTCCGAAACTCCAAAGTAGCTAACTACCGGACATTCGCTGGCCGGCCAACCCTGATTGTGCTGGATAACATTTTCCGTTCAGAACGTACCACTAATTATTCCGATGGAGGTTGGAACTGTTTACGGTTTGCAAATGTCCTGTCTGTTGAGAAACCTACGTTAGCTAGTGTAATTTAGAATTTCGTGATGAATAAATAAACATAAAACATAGAAGGTACGGTGGGTAGCCGAAAACCAGTTTCTTTATTGCATTGCTTGGATGTTTATTTACGATGAGAATGATGTTCTCTATTTATAGATAAAACCTCTAAAACATATCTGATACTTAAGAAAACAATCATTTTCGGAAGAAACACATGAGATCAACATATGCCCACTCGCTTTCATATATTCCTAGTTTTCATTTCTATCATCAGTTTTCAAATATATGAAACTAGAGTTTGCTAATACTATCTTCTCCCAACAAGCATGAGATGTTCCTTTCTCTCCATTGTCAATCTGGAAAGTCAATCTGGAAACCTAGACATTATTGAGGGTATAAATTTCACTGCTAAAAAGCTTATTGTAGATAACTTGAACTGTTACATAGGAGGGTTTTTTTACTGCCTACAATACAATACTAAAATGCCACTGAGCTGGTGTTTGGTTAGCTAAAGGTAACGTAAACGTTAATGAAATTAATTACAGTATTAAGTGATAACAATGTATCAGATTACTAGATTTATTTGGTTGACAAGTGTAATGTATTCTGTTTACATTACAATATTTAATTAACAAGTGTAATGTATTCTGGTAACGCGATCTGATACCGGTCTGATTAGAGTGTAATGGGCTAATTACTGGGTTGTAATATGATTACGTGGTATCTAATATCAGCCTATTTTATAATTAGTTTGCACTGTAAACAGATAACACGTAAAATAGATCTAATCAAACAGAATTGTATAGAAAATAGATCGAGCCACCCTAACGTGGGGCCTTTTTTTATACCGGAGGGCCATTGGATTGTATGAAAAATAGAGCCATCTCGATCGCGTCACTCACAACAGCTGGCATTGCCTGCTGCTCGAAGCTGCCATCACTAAAACTATGAGTTTTTATTTTTTTTTTCAGTTTTCAAAAATAATCTTTCGTTTTAAAAATTACAAAAATGGACTCCGATCATCCTTAGATTGTGTGTTAACAACTATTCTCTCGGAGGGCTTTAAAAACCGCCCACCTAGAAGTTTTTTTAAACCAAAAAAATCATGAAATTTCTGATCAAAATTCTCCATTTCGATCTACGCCCGGCTCAAATCATTTGTCATTGCAGAATTCTATATTGCGTGTCCCACACACTCATGATTTTGCTCACTGTTACATCCTCAAAATTTGGGGAAAATCACCCATTAATAATCTGTCGAGTTGGAGAACATTTTCTGACAAAGGTTGTTGGACAACCGCATAGTTACATATGACAACATCAAAGGCACAAAGGAAAGGAAAGGACAGGGGACAAGAAATCAAAGGTGCATGCGGAGTATAGAAAAAAAAAAAGAGCTGGCAGCTTGGTAAACTTAGGTTTTGTCGAAGAGATAATAAAAAACCATACTATTCTCTTCGGGTCAAGTGAGTATACACTTATAAAACTCGATTTAACTTCTTTAGGAGTATAGACATTTCACAGTGTTTTTATACTAATCAGTTCAATTATTTGAAAAAAGTCTACGTTATAAAGAAGACAAAAATATTTTTGACAACATCGGCCTTATAATGGAAACTAATCCATCTGCCTCTAATTATCAGGGTAATATATGTTCAATTTAACTTTACTACGTACATTTGCCCTGTTTCTGACGATCATCTAAGAGAAATTTAACTATTTGTTACTCTAAAGAATGGTACCTATTTAAATGTCACATTCTTTATCGTAATTAATTTTTTGCCGCTCTTAACATGAGGAACTTAATTTTTTACCATTTTTCAGCCAGCAAGCGTTATCTCACCTGCCATGTCACGCGTCTGCTCATGTGTCCGTTCGTCCTTTTAGCGGTGCATCCCCAGCACGCCAACGCCTCCACCGTGCTCGCTCCCCGGCGCGCCGCCGCCCCGCTGTGCTCCTCTGCCCTGCCGCGCTCGTGCTCCCAGGCACGCCACAGCCCCTCCGCACTCCTAGGCGCTCCGTCGCCCCGCCAAGCTCCTAGGCACCCCGTCCCTACTGTCGCACTTGTTTTGGCTCTCCTCTAGGTTTGGGTCGAAGCGGCCGGCATCGAGGGTGTCGCACCGGAGCTTGCTGGGGTCGTCGTTGTCGGCGATGACGGCGGTATCATACGGGGGCGCCGCATGGGACCAGGAGGTGCAGTAGAGCGCCGTGTCAAGGAGGGTCGGGGGATGTCGGTGTTGATGACGAGAGCAGTGGGTTCATCGAGATGCACTGCTCGCTAGCACTCAGGGAGTGGGCCGACGACATGCTGGGGATGCAAAGGACGAATGGATACATGAGCAGACGTGTGATATGGTAAAGATGCTAACATGATAGGTGAGATGACGCTTACTGGCTGCAAAATGGCAAAAAAATAAGTTTCTCATGTTAAGGATGAAAAAAATTAATTACAATGAAGAAAGTGATATTTGAACAAGTACTATTCTTTAGAGTGACAAATAGTTAAATTTTCCATCATTTAGACACGTTGGCCGAAACACTGCAGGACAAGGAGTTGAGGTGCCCCGATGGCTGATGACTTCCCTTGCCATCACTGCACGTGATTAGCACTCTAATCAAGTGGAAAAGCAGCTTACAAAAAGCTTTTACTACTGTACTTCCCAAGGAGTCGGCCTGACCACTCGCTGGCGGCAGGATTTGCTCTACACATGCATACACGTTTCAGCTTTGACAGTGTATTTTGCCGGGGTGGTTTACCGTGTAGGAGTCAGCACGCGCATTATCATTGTGTTGGTTGCTTGGTTACCGCGCACTATTGTAAAACAAGTGATCAATGGCGGATTAAAATCATTATCACTATTGGTTCAGATTTTAAATCGGTCAGAACTCATAGTTATTAATTATCATTATCGATTTGTAAGAAGAATTGATACTAATATTACTATTAGTAACGGTTCTTCTTACAAACAAACCAGTTCTGGTAAGCCTACGACATGCCATATACTATTAATGCTAGTTCTTTTTATAACTAGCAGTCATAAGCCTATCACTCATCGTATATGTATATAAAGCATGTAGTAAAATTAGAGCATATTTGCACAAATTTTATTTAGATAAGCACATATGTTTCCACAAGTTTCAAGTTTCATTGAGTTCTCGTTACAACAAGAAAAGGCAGTCTAAAGTTTGTTCTTATTACATGAAGGCTCTTATCTTTACATTTTCTTCCTACTTGAAAATTCAGATGATTTGGAGACAAGATTATTATACTTGATCATTGGATAAATGATCATTGATGAATCTATATAAATCCATTAGATCAGTACGTAGGCTATAGAGCACATAGTTCTTCTAAATCTTCAGTGGTAGGACGAAAAAATTAATGTAGTTTCGGCAACTCGATCAACAAAGGTCACTTTTGTTCTAGTCGGTTCGGATGGATTATTCTTTGCGTCAGGCATGAAGCATCATCATTTTATACCGTGGTGCCATATTAGTATTGATTGGTGACTAACCGGCACTGATAATACTATTCATGTCATTAATTAGTATCAGTTCATGTCACCAATTGACACTAATATACTAATGTCGATCCGTGTTAATAACTGGCACTAACAGTGATACTATGGTTTGTTCGTGTTACAAACTAATACGATATTTATTCGATTGTTTTTCTTAGCTTACCATAATTTTCACATAGCTCATATCTCACAACCATGGTTTTAAAAACCGTTTGTGGTCTGATTATTGAGTAGTTTGACTTGATTACCGCTTGGTTTGGAACGTTAACTAAGTGGTAACCATCAATAACGCATCGGTTAGCCACTGTAATCGATCGATTTGCGTCAAAAATCAATGGTTTTTAAAAAATATAGAAAAATTATAAATTCATAGAATGTGTTGAAAAATTCAGAAAAAATTTCGAAAATATGGGAAAATATAGGAATATAAATAAAATTTGGTATACAATGATTAAAAAATTGGCATGCTATTTTTTATCTTTTAGATGAATTGAATGATATAACATCACAAATTTAGTAATGTCATTTTTGTGAAAAATAAAAAACAAAAAACTACCAATTCAATGCTATTATACTAGCCCAATTTTTTATTTTTTTATTTGGACCAAGCTTGTTATTCCCCAAACTATTCCAAATTTAAATATTTTTAAAAACAAATCACAAAAAATTACCATAAACCACCTAATAATTATAGGATGTTTCAAAAATTTTACAAATTTTAAAATTTAATTTTGAATTTCAAACAGTACAGGCCGGCTTACCAAAACTAGTCTGGCCCGGGTCTATCGAGTACCTCGATAACCAAGAAGATTGCCACAGTAATATTAACCATCCTCACGGCCGATTTTTTTAATCTAAAGCTCAACAGAAAGACCATATTGCATGTAAAGACTTGGAATTACCTAGAACGTTGAATTAATAGACACCCATTGTTTATACTATTGATGAAATGCAAAGATTGCAACAAAACAACATGTATTTCTACTTCTTTTTTTTGCAAAAATTGCTTGCCATTTGTTCCAATAATTATCTACGACTTATTTAACTAGTTCCGTCGGCAACCTGAGGGTGTGTACACAATCTGAATTGTCCAAGAACAAATCAATCTATGCGGATTTCTGAAAATCCACTGCCACTATATGATGTTACAGACATCGGCTACCTGTGTCAATATTTACAGGATGTTACACATCTCTCATCAAATCGATTCCACACTACAAAACCTCATAAACGAAACAATCAAAACCCTTTACCATTCCCTTCCTCAATCTTGAATGCATCTGCTCTCCAAAATTAAAAGCAAAAGATCAAGAACATAACCGACCGTTCATGGAACGAGGAGTATCCCAAGTCAGATCGTTTCCTTTCATGGTCTTGTACATCTATCTAGTTCCATTATCATCGAACGATGATTCAGATGCAGAGTCATCTGACGTTGAGGTGGAGCTTGTCTCGCATGCACTCCCATTTTCGGTGTCCAATGAATACGGTGTTGGCCTTTTCAAATGCCAGTGCATTATGCTTGCTGTCAAGGTCAGCATCATTTTCTGGTTCACCTGAGACACATCGAACCAAAAATCACAATTCAGATGTTAATTACTCTCTCCATATGCATATCATAAGTTGTTTAACTTTTTGATAAGTCAAACTTCTACAACTTTGACTGTTTTTTTAAATATACCAACAATTACAACATCAAATTAGTTTTATTAAATCGATCATGAAATATGTCTTAATATTGTGTTTACTTGTAAATGTTAATATATTTTTATTTAAATTTAGTTAAAGTTGAAGAAGTTTAATTTTAAAAAAGTCAAACGACTTATAATATTATATTAAATGGATGTAGTAGTTGATATCACAAGAGCAGGTTCGGTACAGTGTGCTACTACTTGAGTCTCTTTGGGATGACAAGTCATTAGACTAAGAAACATGGGCTGAAAGTATTTAAGATTCAATAAACACATAGAACTGATACTGCATCAATAAATGATATATTCAAGAACAATTTTCATAAAATACTTAGGCTGAAAGCTCTATATGGATCTTGTAGCGCATAAGCTCCGGAGAGTTACATCATAAAAGAAAACTTCATTGAGCTTATCAATCTAGTTGCTCTTGAGGGCTTAAAATTTTCACAAAAACGCACCAAATTCATAGTATCAAAGAACACAGCATAAATTTTATGCTATCAATCAATTTTCTTACCTCCAGTATATCTTCTGGTAGCAAGAAGATGGAGCAACCAAGTTTTCTAGCGACAGAAATGATGTATGAAGCATTCATTTGCTTCTCTTCATCTACATAGAAACAACGTAAAATTTTCAGGAAACAAGCTCTGATTATCAAAAAAGGAAACAAGTTGTAACAAGCATCCACCGGAAGAACTATTGTGTAGATCATAATAGTCAGTCTAGTGATTTGCACATAACATTGGCCATTAGAAAAATGAATACAAAATGTTTTTGCATACAAGAACAAAATGCATGGAGCATGATAATGGCATGTATCTAAAACAGGGTTCCATATTAAAGACTGAGGAAAAATATGAATCACAGGGAATTACAGAAATTTGTAATAGCATCAGGGACACAAGATACCAACCCTTTTCTCCTTTGGTCACGAGGCTCCAATTCACAACCCGAGGTTCCACAGCACCGAGTAAGTGGAGGAAAAATATGCCAGTTGAAAGGCTTCTATCCTGTAGGTAATACATATGATTGCACTCTGAATTTAAAAATTGAGGAAAAATAGTAGAGAATGGTAGTTGAAGTTTGTACAGTCAAATAATGGTTTTTCAGATAAGCAGCATGTACTTGGATGATTCCATCCTTTTGTAAAACAGCGTGTAATCAGGTATAACTGGACTAATTATGATTTATGCTAGAAGCTAACTCCTAGTACAAAAATTGCTCTAGTTAGAAAAGATCAACACAACCTCTGTGAGTTGATGGTATACTAAGATCCACTGGCACTAAAGCATTTGAATCTAGTCCTGAAAGTTCACTACCTTAATGAACATTAATTTGATAAGATCTTAAATTGAGTATAACTTCCAATTATGAATGCATATTTCATTAGAACAAATTATACAATGACAGACATTGCGGAAAGCCTTGCAGCTAAATAATCAAAGTAGATTATGCCGTTAACTGTGCATTACGAAATATATCAAAGCAAACCAACCTTGAAACTGTCCATCTGAGAACGCTTTCCAGAATCCTTTACTTTTTTATTTGCCCATATCAGTATGTCATTATCTGTGATCTGTTTTCCATTTGAATGAAATCTGAGGTTCCTTAACAGCTGAAGGATATTGTACCTCATCAATTGCCACAGAAAGGCTGGGGAAATGAGTACCATGTGAACATGTGATCCAATCAAAAGCTACAAGGAAGAGTCTATGCAGAAGAATCTACTTGTGAAATGTTATGGCCGGCTTTACCATGCCATGGAATTTACAAGAACACTTTGATTAAGATCAATTATAATATATTTTTCATGACAGAAGCTGTATTTTTAATGTCCTTTTTATTGTTGAATCAACCAGAAGTTTAATAACAGTCAACAAAGTTAACAGTTCAGCAAAGCAATTTGAATGTCCTCCAAAAAATGAATAGTTTCAACTAAGCATTAACAAGATAATCATATAAAATAATAAGACGGCATTATCATAACAATCGAATTGAGGGCCTATGTAAATTATCATGCTCTTGCAGGCATTTATAAGCACTAGTCCAAAGTCCAAACTGTTTCTTACATGTTTAGTTGTTTACACACATTTGCTTGAGTCATCATTTGCAAATTACAACAAGGTGGCAATGCCAGTATGGCTAGAAATATATTGTATGAAATTGATTAAAATATCACTTACCTAATATCAGTTTCTTGTTTCCTTGCACAATATCATTGCCAGCAATATTCACCAAGGAAAATTTTAGTTCTTTCCCAATCTTCAGAACTTGATTGCAATTTTCTACTTTCCTGAATGGTAGTTTTATTGGGGGCCTGTTTGCCATCTTCCAATTAACTGAGCCAGGAGCAATCTTGTCAATCACCTCAAGAAGCACCCATCTATCATCCCAGAATGAAATACCAGAAATAGCATCAGCATGAGTGAGGATTAAGATGGGGGCAAGATTGCAAGATTAACTGTAATATATGACTTACCCATTTCTAAGATCTTCAAACACATTATTGATGTACGTAGAAATTCCAAGGCTATTAATCCATAGTCGGAATGACCTTTCTTCCCTGGAAACTTGAGCATCATCAGAGAGTCCGTCAATGAAGGAAACTTGTTTCAATTGTTTTGATAACCCATTCCTGCAGTAAAACGAGCAAAAGTCAATACTTGAGTTGTCATGGGTATTGGGCCGAGCCCAGTCCAGCCCAGCCCACGGGAACAATATCTGCGGAGTACTATAGAAAAAAATAGAGATTTGCTAGTTTAAAAGGTAAGATTAGATTAGATCAGATTGAGTCCTTAAAAGGTAAAATCCTTACTTGAGGGTCAAGTTAGTTCCATATGGGTTATATCTTTATTTAGGGACAAGCAAGAAAGAATTAATCTAACTCTCCCCAATGTTCATCTCCCCAACTTAAGGCCTTGTTTGTTTCAGCTTGAGATTGTAGTAATCCAGCTTATAGAAAAAAGCTAGGTTACACCAGTTTATTGGATTATTATAATCTGCACTCTGGATTATAATAAGCTGGCATAATAAGTTGACATTTTTGTTTTAATTTATAAAAATAAACTGAATTACTATAATTCCAAACTGAAACAAATAGGGCCTAAGTCTATTTCTTATCCCTAGCAGCAGTCACCGCCTGACTATCCTCATGACGGTGTTTATCCTGTCATGGTTCCAGCCCATGACATGAGTGTAGTATTTCCCTCCAAATTTCTATGCCCACCCGAAATTTGAATCCCTGGTATTAACAACACCAATATTCATGCAGGTTTCTATGGCAGTACAAAACAGAGTTTTTGGTAATCATACAACCCCTTAGAACAGTCACTCTCATTTTGTGACCTAAATGACTTACCTATGTTGGTTGGCTATAGGCATATCTACCAGAATGGTTGTACACTTGTACTGGTTAGTCCATTCCAGGTCAGTTCAAAAGAAGATTTGTTGCCAGAACATTTCTAGAATCTCTAGTTTAATCCTTTTCTCAATTTGTTTTGTCCTTACAAGGATGAGATTGCATTCCTTTGCTGTGGTATAAATGACACATATTAATGAACAATACACAACGAAAATATCATCAACATAATTTTCATGGAAGCACACATGGTTCAACCAATGAAATACAGTGAAAAGAGTTGTATTCTGACCTTCCGAACATGTGGTTATAGTTTTATTTCTGAATCATGCAAACTGAAAAGGGACTTTCGAGTTTTTAATTGACAGTTTTACTAGTGAAACACCACACTAGTGCACCTTTAGTGAGTAAAAAGATGAAGGAATCATGACACGATAAGATAACATCACTAGCTTCGCTAAGATATTTTATCTGAATAATTATCACATGTTAACTACTGTAGTTTTTACACATTACTGCATATCATCATGTCTGTCCCTATGTAATAAAAAGCCAAGAAGGAACACAATTTCTTTGACAAATTCTTAACTTAAATAAAGAAATTCTGAGAGGCAAAAGGAACACTGCTAACTATGCATACCTTTTCTGGAAAATATGAGCCACAAAGGCAAGATTTAGATTTGGTAAACCGTCGACAATGTCTTTTGGGGTCAGATATCTTTTGCAGCCCATCCTATCTGCGTGCTCAAGAACTAATCTTGCTCTATGAAGGAGATCTTTTACTGACATTGGGGATGGTTTAGTACAGCATTCAGGTGCCAGGACATTCAGTAGGCAAGCATACGCCTCACTGTCCTGCATTTTTATGTTGCAACAGAAGTAAGATATGCATTCTTCATGCTGGGCTCTAGCTGGAACTTAAAAAATAATTAATCAATCTGGATCGTACTAACTGTTTTAGACCAGTATGGAATTTTAAGAACGAGGAATGTGATGATATTGTAAAAAGGTTGCAAGAACTATAAAAATACATCATAATGTATGGTTAATAAATTATTGACCATAATCATAATGTTCTGAAATAAGTTGAATAACAGCACAAATATGTAGTTTGAATAGTCACCATTTTGACAAATTATTAACTATAGATCAGATTCCAAATAAACAAGGAAAACTATCATGAAAATGTGAATGTTAGCAAGTACAAGAAATTTGACAGGTAGCAACAACTAAGAGGACTAGTTCGTACTGGACTATTGGAAATCAGGTGAACATACTTTTATATCTGATGAAAAGTTTGTTACTGTTCTCTGGAAACCTCCTTTCTTCAACTGAAAGTTCATCCACCTGAGTAGTATTTTTTCAGGAGACAAGCTCATAAGCTCCTCCATCTCCTGAAATAATCACAAACATTTGACTTCTAGTTATTTCCCCATTTGACACATAATCAATCATCAGTTCAATAAACGAATAAGAAATGTGAACTACATTGCTGTCTTCAACCAATTCAACTAACTGAGGTGTGCTCTTCAGGTTTACATCAGCCAAAAGTTGTATCTGGTAGTCATTATGTTAAAACAGTCAGTAGGATACATGGAAAAATAACAGTACTTGAGCCCTTGTGTTCAACAAAATAGTAACAGAACACATGAACGTACCTTAATTATTTGAGATATCAAACCCAAGATAAGATGAGGCTGCGAGCACATAAGAGAGTTTTCATAAGATCACGGAACGATGTATATGAATGCTTGAATACATAAATGGAGTGAAAGCAGGTGTAATCAATGAAATGCACGCAAGAAGAAGAGATCAAATATAAATAGTGAAAGTTTAACAGACGAGGCAAAAGGAGCTGTATTGGCAGGCACATGTAGGTAGTAATGTCTCAAACAATTATGAAGCACAACAAGGCATAAGCCATTTCTGAGACAAACAGCAGAATTCAAGAAAGCATAACCTATGGAGCAACACAAATTTATCCATGCATCCTAAGTGTCTCTTTCATTGTATTATCGAAGCAAATTTCAAGAGTATTCGATCACAGATAAAACAGATGGCACAAGAACAACCAAACCAACCATATGCCACCAATCAAACTTTTAAAGGAACGATCGTGCCATGGTGTCCCAGTGACAACCACCAGGAAGTACTAATATAAAAATAAAGTAAAGAGAACGAACACAAGATGCTTTACAGTCGTGGACATCACATGGACGTCACTCTAGTGTGTCCAACATCCTCAGCTTGAACGCACGTGCGTACGCACAACTAAAAGGGAACATACTGAATCATTCAGCTTTACTCTGAATCTCATACTATGTAATCTGATGATAAAAAAAAAAAAAGGCAGAGTCAGTCATACCCTTCCCTCAGCGAGGTCCTGCGTGCCGATGTTTACGACAGTGCAGCCGATGGCCTTGGCAGAATTGAGGCAGAGTGTGTGGTTCTCATTCTTTTCCCACAGGTTGAGAAGCTTCTTGGTGTTGATGGCGCGCTCGTCGATCGTCCCCGGCACAGCCAAGTTGATGAGCTTACTGAATCAAAAAGCGGAAACAAAAAGAAGGGAAAATAACCAGATCAGAGCACAAGTCACTGGATCCAGGATGAAAAGCCGATCGATGAGGAACGCACCATAGGAGCACGCCTTCCTTAGTGAGGTGGAAGATGTGATCGGTGGCCGGATCGATGGGGAGCGCGTTCTTGAGGAAGGGATCCTCGGCGAGGTAGGCGTTGATGTGGCCGACGTAGGACGCCTTCTCAGACTCGCTGATGGTGTGCAGCAGCGTGGTGGTTGCTGCCGTGAGGAACGCGGCGGCAGAGGACGAGGATGATCGCGTGATGCCGCCCCCGCCGCCCGCCTTCTTCCCGGCGCCCGCACCCTTGAGACGCACCTGCATCTCGGCGTAGACGCGGAGGAAGAGCTCGAAGCTGACGCCCTGCTGCGGCCTGTCGTCTGCGCGGGGCACGGCCTTGAGCACGGAGGCCCACTCCTCTTCGGTGAGCTGTGCCCCCGCCCCCGGCGCGCTGTTCTCCTTCTCGGCGTTCCCTTTCCCGGCGCCACCAACCCCGAGACCGGAGAGCGCGGCGGGCAGGTCCCGCAGCCGCAGCCTCCCGCTCGGCGACGCGTCTCGCAGACCCGCGTACTGTGCACACACACCAACGCCAACCAAAACACGACCAATCAATGCGGCCGCGGATCGATCGAGCTCCCCTCCCCACGAAGCGGCGGAGTAGGATGAGGACTTACCTGGGCCTGCAGCGCGCGGAGGTCGGCCTGCGAGAAGCGTCTCTGCAGGTAGGGGTCGGACACCACGACCAGCCCGTCGAGCCCCATTCGCGGCGCCGGCGGAGCGGATCGACCGGCCGTCGCGGATCGGAGCGGACGGAGACGGCACCCTCTCCCTCTCTAGAGCGGGGCGCAGGCGCAGGTGGTGGGGGTGGAGCTGTGTGTGCAGCTCAGAGGAGAGAGAAACGGAAGGAGGGGGGAGGGAGGGATGGACTGAGGAGGGCGGAGCGTTCGTTGGTTTCAAATTAAGCAAGGGGAAGGAGACGGTGAGCGTGAGGCGGGTCTCGTAACGGAAAGCTTTGCCTTTTGCTCGCGTACCCAGTTGACGGGAAAGTGGTGCATCGCTAGGCTGGGGGAGCGCCACTCGCTGGCCGGTGGGGCCCGTGTGACAGCTGGTCACGACGGTTACTGTTTGGGACGGTAGCGGGCGCGGAGGGGGTTCTGAGCGCTGGCTCGCTTGAGGGCGAGATATTTTAAAATATCTTTGTTTCTCTCTTTTTAAAAAAAAAATCTGATATGTAATATTGTTTCCATAATAATTCATAATTACATGGCGGTTAGTTGACTAGGGTGAGAACGAGCCATTGCGAGTGAGCTGGCTAGACCAATCTAACAGTCCAATATTTAGACTTGACTAAGCCACAAGTCAGTTCTACTCGGCTTGGATCTAATGTATGTTAGAAACATCTAGGGCAAAGGGATGTTATCGTGCCATCCGCACACAACGTGGATTAGGCAAAGCGGCTAGGTGGGAGATAGCTGCACCATCGACGCAACGTGGATCTGGCCAAGCGAGTAGCCAGGCGAGCGAGAGGTGGCGTCGCCGCTGGCGTGTCACGGATCCAATGAAGCAGCCAAGCGAGTGAGAGGACAGGAGGTGGTAGCACCGCTAGCGTGGCGTGGATCATGCGGAACGGTCGGGCTGGAGAGCCTTGGGTCGTAGGGTGTCGAGACGCAGGGCGTGGAGCTGGAAGAGGGCGACATCGCGGCCACGCAGGGTGCAACGCCAATAGGCAGAGGCAAGGGCATGCCTGGCAAGAAAGTTGTTGGTGGCGACAACGATCTCTTAAAGCATCACCGGCGGTGAATCGATGTATGAGAGACACATGAACTATAAATCTGGTGATCTTTAGTAGTGCCGAATCATGATTGAGCTATATATATAATAAAAAAATCTTACTTATCTCTCTCCAGTGAATATCTCGCGCCCCGGAAACCTCCATTCCCTAGGAAATACATTCAGTCTAGAATTAGTTAAATTCTGGGCGTTACATACAGGAGGGGCGAAGGAGATTTCTTAATTATTTTTTGAAAGAAGAAACATTTTTCTGCAATGTAGATACACTACAAACAGTATAAAACTGTTCAAGATTTGGTTTAATTTGCAACAATCTTAGCGATTGACGATACTATAGTCATCAGAGAGCATTAAACTAAACAACGGTGAGGTTCAGCATTGCTAGATCATCGAAATCTAGAATTGTCACTCAGTGCCTTTTTTTAGCAATCCACACAAGACAGTGAGTTTGTATTAATTAAATCGGAGAAAAATTATAAGATTACAACTCTGAAAGATTGTAATCAGAAAAGAAACAAAAAATACACACCACACGGACTAGCAGTAACCACACACGAACCAAGGGCAGCACCAACCAAAATCAGGTCATCGCTAGGCTAGACCTACCAACACTAGCAAGAGAGACACCAACAAGACCTTTAAGACGATGCCTCCAGTGAGGTTACGACGTAGACGCGCCGCCATCATCTGTCTAAGAGTCTTAGACAAGGTTTTCACTGAAAAGTCTTACGACAGGGTAAGAGTGCGATTACACTATAAAGCCTCAAAGGAGGAACGTGGCGTCCGAAGGCATCATCGATATCGGCACAACCAAGTTGAGTAAGGCTTTTGCCTGAACCATTTCCTCTAACCCTGAAGATGCCCTCAAACTGCCCCAAACAACCAAAACAGGACCTTACAACCCTGCTGTCCGACCAATCCAACGCCCCACTGCCAGTGCAACTGCCAGCACGCCGACGAAACTGCAAGCGAGCAAAGTTTCTTCTAGTCTAGAACTCCACTAAAACCGAAAAGCGCCCCACGACCGAGAAGGAAGGCAGCCACAGGAGAGGAGGAGCTCCAAGGAAAGGGAGGAGAAGAAGCTAGAAGAAAACAATCATAGCACTACTGAGACAAAGCCGGCCAAGCCAACCACGGACACGACGAGAGCGATACTAAGGGAGAACACAACTAGACGTGTCAGCCACCGAAGGCCCTACGCACACCATACTACGACGTCCGGAACAACCCAGAACTAAACCTTCTGTGACAACCTTGAAACTAGCACTCAATACCATTTTCATGTCGAATTTGTTTCACATTAATTCACATCGTTGATACGTACGTATACACGTAGGCATATGCCACAGTAAATGCATATATCTACGTACGGCTATAAAGAAGTCACCAGATATAACTACATCACCCACTTTTCAAACCATTAGATGGCGCTTTGATGCTCCAGATTATCACCTAATCTTCCTAATCCCCAAACGAATAATTTTTCTTGCTGTTGGACTAGGTACTTCGCAATGAGATTTACAATGCTCAGTTCACATATTACAACTGTAGTGCTCAAACATCCATATTCTGCAGCAACACGTTGTCATCTATCAAATTGTAGTAAATTTTAGGCTCAGATACATATATTAAGGATGAGCAAGAAAATCATATTATCCTCAAGGTGGGTGAGTGTGAGTCTGAGAATAGTTAGGTGGAGTAATCAAATCTAGAGTAGTATATATATTTTAGAGGTAAAAGTTATCTTTTACAAGTATAAGATTGTTATATCTAAGATAAATTTTAAACTCTAAAACTTGTTAGATTCTGGAATGAAGTAGTATGTATTACAAACCAAACAGAGCATACAATCTTAAATCGAACATGGTTTTGCTCAAGTATGTAAAATGTATTTCACTAAGATACAATATGTCATATTGTAATTGTATAGTAAAATCATCTACTCATTTAGCCTCCTTGCTAATGATGGTGATATATATGATGTGTTGTCCAACTTAACAACTCAAGATAGAATAAAAGCACTTATTAACATAGTCAAGTGATTGAAATTAAACCTACAAGGTACAATAAAGTATCGTTAGTATTAGGGATGGCAACGGGTCTGAAACCCGCAGGTTTTGTGAAAACCTGCCCGCGAAGCAAACCCGCGAAACTCGTACAAACCCGAACCCGTGAAACCCGTGGGTTCAAAACCAAACCCGAACCCGAACCCGTCGGGTACCCGAAACCCGACGGGTAACCCGCGGGTTCAACACAACACAATAAATGCAATTAAAAACGGGACATTATCGGTTCTTCCCTTTATAAATACATAGTTTAAAATGATGAAATCACTCAAATAATAACAGTTCAAGTTCACAATGCCACAAATCACAATAGTACAACACTATAATACAACCACCAAACCACTATCCACTATTGAAGTACATCTAGCAAGCAAATTTTACCTTCCACAGAAATCAAATCTGACCCTGGCGTGGTGGCTGCGGGGGTGCGTCC
>KE372323.1:127503-142432 GCA_000418225.1 Zizania latifolia
TTGACGGTACTTTTCACTTTCCGTTTGAGATGACGGTTTTGAGCCCAAACCGTCAAAGCGTCCGATGCCCCTGACCGCGCACCCGGATTGGGCCAATCCGACCCGGCCGCTCCTCTTCAGCTCCGCGGTCGGACTCCCGTGTACCTGAGTCGCGCGACAGCTCCGTCGCGGTCGAGTCATCTCCTCCTCTTCCTCTTCATCCTCATCGTGCAATCTTCATCACCCGGTTGACAAGCACTCATCACCTCATGGTTCATACCATGACT
Source organism: Zizania latifolia (assembly GCA_000418225.1). Lineage (NCBI taxonomy): Eukaryota > Viridiplantae > Streptophyta > Magnoliopsida > Poales > Poaceae > Zizania > Zizania latifolia. The sequence continues at coordinate 127,770 of KE372323.1, forward strand.
CCTCAAGGAGCAAGGCCACTAGAAACGGAACTGCTAGAAATTCTTAGAGGATGTCATGAAGAATGGAAGTGTGACATCCACTAAGGTAAAAATATTATAGAAATCAATCTTGCTACTTTCTATACTAATTCTTGAGTATTTGATACTAGATCAGTTGCTTACATATGCAAATCATTGTTGGGGCTGCTAAAACAGAAGTTTGGCAAAGGGTGAAGTGAACCTCCGTGTAGGCAATGGAGCAAGAGTTTTTGTGGTTGTTATTGGTGCTATGCTGCTATGTTTGTATCGAGGATTAATGTTTGACTTAAATAATTATTATTGTGTTATATCCTTTTGAAAACCTGATATTTTTGATATGTTATATAGTCATTCTCTATTAGTGAATGCACTATACATTTTAAATATTGAAGAATCACCTATCTATAACATAAATACCGAGAGTTTGCATACTAATGATTTAAATCACATGTTTATCTAGCATTGACATTTTTAATACAAGATAATCCTTATCAGGCACTTACATTAGGCCATACCTTGCTTGATGTATTGTCTAGCTTGTCAGGGCCATGGAGGGTAATCCCCCAATCAACTGTATGGTGAGTTTTTTTGGCGGGGGCACGCTCTGCTCTAGTTCTTGGGATCACGGAGAGTAGTCTCTCAACTAGCTACATGGTTGGAGTGTCCCATGTAGGCTCGTCTTGCTCTAGTTCCAGGGGCTATGAAGAGTAATCCCTCAAAATATTAAGTGATCAAATTGCTCCGTGTGGGCTTGCCTTGCTTTGGTGGTCAAGTTAACACTTTGCTCGGCCATTCTATGTGACCATGGCTAACCTAGTCATGATCAAGGCGATCCTTTATACCACTAGGGAGAAGGCTCAAGTAGTTGGACCTTGTTGTAAAGCCCAAAGCCATATGGCCCATACCACTTGATAGTTAAGTGTAGGATAAGTATATAACCTGCCTAACTTATGAGGGGCATAACATACCTCTTACTCATGACATAGAGAATACGAAACCATGACTGAGGTCTAGGAGATTTAGGAGCTATCACATGAATACACAATACGATACCTCATTGTGTTATGACTATGAATGTGTCACATATTATCAGCGACAGAGCTAGGATTTAGGCATGAGGAGATCAACTAAACACTTTCAATAACCAGTTAAAAATATCATAGCAATAAACACTAAGCCATATTACTAATAGTAGAGCCTCTAGTTGAGAGGACGCTGATCTAGGCTCGAACCTAGTATCCCTCCTCACAAGCGTGTAGAAGTGTGCTCCCTATGTGAGATTGAGTGTGCCCAGTGGCATGCCATATTTAGAGAGATTTTTCTCGACTTAATTAAATGTTGTGGACCATCTTAAACCCACCAGTTAAGTTCTTTTGTGTTCTCTTCGTCTTAATGATTGAACCTACAAAGACTAAACAAAATGATAAAGACAAAAATTAAATATTTGGGAAATAATATTTTGTATACAGCTGTACAATATAGCCTAATTGTCTAAATTTTTTATATCATATTATCCCCAATTATTAATACATTGAGAAAAAAGTCCACAGTTGGTCCCTCAATTATGATATTGCTGTAATTTTTATCCCTAACTACAAAGCTGGTTAGGTACCTCAACTTTTCAAAACCGGTTCAAATTCCATCCTTAGGTTATTATTTTTTTGCCAATAATCTTTGGTTTAGACCGATGGATTACGTGAAGCAACGCAAGCAATATACAGAAACTGAATATGCATGCTTCTTTAGCCGACCAATTTCTGCTTAACTCCAAACCAAAACATGAGTAATCGCAATGAATTTCTTGCGTGCAACTAGAAAGTCAAAGAAAGGCGTATACCCCTTCACTGATTTTAAAATCCTTGAATTTGAACCTGTTTGGTAGAGTCATACACCTGCAAATCTACTTAATGCAATATTTCTATTGAATTATTGGTAAAATTCGTAGCAACCATCCACTTCTAAATGGCGACTCTTCTTAAATCATCTCAAGATTGTGTGCACCGCTTCGAAGTGCTTAACTGTAGGCTACATGGAACCTTGTGTGACAGAAGATAATAAATCAACCGTCCAACAAGAGCAGCTCTCTCGAAATAAACCAACCGCTGCCTCATCAGGAGTCATGAATCACAAAAGATTAACTCGGTATAATTTGCATTACTACAACCGTACTCTGATCAGAATGTTCAACAACATGACATACTTTGACTCTATAAGAAAGTTCGATCTGAGATTACAACAGAAACACGTTTTATTTACTACAACAATAAACAAAAAGAATTTCTACCTTGATGTTAATGAGGTAGAACATAGTAACAGAGAAAATCGAGCTTCAAAAAAAAGGTGAAGAATTGACAACTGGGCATATATTTGTTTATTTCAACTGGATTCATCGTTGCCTTTTGATTTGCCGCGTAGCATGTCTCCAAAGCCACCCAGCATCATACGACCAAACCTTGTATTCTCTTGCTGAGCTTGTGGACCGGGCTGTGAGGGGGCAGCGGCAGCAGGGTCGTGTTGTTCCCCACTGTCCTTCTTCCCAAGGAGGCTGCTCTCGCCAAAGAAGCCGCTCATGGATGATGCAATCCCAAGATGTGCTCCCATTACCTTGCCAATGCTCTCGAGTGTACCTCCCGACCTTTCCCGGGCTATAACTTCTAGTGCTTCCTTGTGGGCGGGGTCTAAAGCGTCCAGATCTTTTAACAAGTTTTGTATTGAGGGCAAAAGCAGATCACGTACACTTGTAGCAGGAAGATCTGCGGTGAACAAGCCAAAACACATGTAAACATATACGAGATATGGTAGTTTGCTCCTATATACACTGTCCAGATTCATTATACTATGAAATATCACATCCGGTACTAGATTGCTATATTATAGGACGGAGAGAGTACCTACTTAATATTTGATCTGATCCAATAAACTGGTCTGTCATAAATTTGATTTTGTTTTAAGAATTGCATAGCTAAACTGTCATGTCTTAACTGCCTGTATTTAACTTTGTACTGTATTTTTTATTTTTCCAGTGGTACATATAAGGGCAAATTAGACATTTTAGCATAAATCTTGCATGAGTTGATGAGTTGGCATGCCAGCGTGGCACTTTCGGTGGACCCAAGGACCATATTGGACCACAAGATAAACTTTAGGGACAAGTTTGGAAAAAATGAAATGTCAGAGACCATATTGATCCTAGAGTGAAGCTTCAGGGACAAAATTGAACATTCTGTATTCTCCCATTAAAATAATGTCTTTGGGATTGTCCCACAAATATTTTCATAAACTGGGGAACCTTCTTGACAACATGATAGGAAATTGAGAGATGGAGTTCACCTAAGGCCCTAAGGCCTAACCCTAAAATCCTAAATACAGTTTGCTAGTATATTATGATAAAAATCCAGTCAAATCCTAACAATGGAGATTGTGAAAGTCGTAAATGACTCATAGTTCTAGACAGGATACTAACATGGAATCAAAGTTGGATATGCAAGTCAACAAATTAATGTAAATGGAATTCCTAATAGGTTAATACCATGACTCATAGCTATATAGTTTTCAAATATATATTGAAATGCAAACAAACAATACTGAAAACACATGTTGAGACAGACTCAACAAAAGTTATAGAGTTGCGGTATAAATTAAGGGAAGGGTTAGCTAATTTCGAATAAGGCTAACCTGTAGCATCCACAGCACGAAGTGCCTCACAGAATACATTTGCCCTTTCACGGCGTCGCTCAATATCATTTCCAGTAGGTGGTGCACTCGTTAGCTTAAATATCTTAGTTAAAAGATGTATGTAATGTCAAAGAAAACAAAAGTTTAAAAAATATACATATAAAGATGTATGAGCACACAAGCAAGCTAATGAATCATGCACAACTGGTAAAGAATTTAGAAATGAAATGCAGTCAGTAGGATATATTCACGTAGTCTATCTGTTGTATGCGGCACAGCCACTGCAAGTGCACGAATGACAGAAACAGTAGCTTCGTGTGATCCATCTTCAAGAAAAGCATCCATTTGAATTCGTATCTTGTCCACAACCTGACAGAAAGTCATGAACTAAGAGTGATGCGCGTGTAAACTATCAAAGAAAATAGAGTAAAGGTGTAGACATACCATGTCATTTTTGAAATGCTGAGCAACAGCACCAAATGCATCTATACTAGCATATTTTACAATCAAGTTTTGATCAGAACCAAGAGTTATAAGTGCTGGCAAAACATGAGTTGATGCTACTTTCACGCTAATGTAGGGTACCTGTGTGTAAAAACAATTAAGGATGTCATAAGGAACATAGGGAACCAAGAAGACAAGGCAGATAAGTGAGATAACAAATGGTTCTCTTCGGCCAGGGCTTATATAAAGCCTTCAAGAAACTACCAATCCATTCATGTAATGATACACTTACAAGTGCTTTCAGTAAAGCGGCAGCATTAGTTTTTAGGTTGGCACCAGAGCTCACAACCATCTCCCACACGGTATTAAAGACCACAACATGGTACTCCTCAAATATGCTACACAACAACAATAAGTTAAATACATGAAAATAGAGCATATCAACATCATCATGACATTTCCGGCATTATGCATTCAGTTAGTCAAAGGCTCAAAGCACGAACCAAAGAAACCGGACTGCGTCAATGATCTCAGCAGTATGATGCATAGAAAATGAACCATCCTTTGTGTTTTGGATAAGTAATTTTCTCAAATATTCTTCTAGTTGTTGGCGTGTTGAAGGAGAACCCAAAATACCAGACAACAGCAATGGAAGGACACACACAATTCCAAGTTTTTCAGCAATAGGGGTTTTTGGACGCAAACCTGCAAGATTGCACACAATCAATACAAAGGTTTGAACAAAGGAAAAACTAAAACAGACAGCATTTCCTTATTAATACATGGATCCTTACCACGAACTTTGGACTGGGTTGACAGAGGAAAATAGGTGAAATCACCACTGTCAATATCACCAGCTGCTACAAGAAATACAGGTAGCATAATGTATTCCAGATAATCTTTGCCATAGCGTCCCGATACATCCAACAGGTACTGATTTTTTCAGGAAATAATAGGTCAAAATTTTATGCATGATGCCATAATGGAAGGAGGTGCATAGGTGATGACATGGTTTGCACATTTACCTTTGTGATTACCGTTCTTATGTTATCCTCTTTTGCAGGCAACAGGCAGGCAAGCTTGATCAAATCTGGCAGGCACTCAGTGTGCATCCACTCAAAAGCTAACCACTCTGTGTCACCTCTGTCAAGTGCCCCAGGAAGTAATTAATCAAAAGATGATAAAATAACTTGATGGCTTGATTGAATTGATCATGCAGTAAAGTTTCTAACTTTGATGACTGCTATAACTAAAACTATCTAGGTTAGCCGTATGAAAATGACACCACTACATTTGTTGCAAAAATACTTCGAAGAGATTATGATTTTATGAGTTTCTTAAGTGTATAACTACTAAAAATAATGGTCAAACATACACCTTGAAGATCATACAATTTCAAAAACGTCATACATTTATGAAGAGAAAGAGACGTAACTGCTTAGTCTACATGCAATATCACATAGGGAGACAACTTACGTTGCATACAGTTTCAGGCAGGATTCTGAGAAGTGGTTTTCTGGAATTGAGCCTGTAGAAGGATCAACTGATGAAGCAAACGGACAAGTATCTATAGCTTTCTGGTGAATAAACGGTAGCAACTCGGTCAACATGCGGAGGAGGACATCAATGTTCCAACGCTCTTGCTCTCGTAATACACGGAGATGAGAGTCTATTGTACCTTCAACCCCTGAAATGGGTGGACACCGCTGAAGCATAGCAGATAACAGTTATATCAGAAGACATGTGGCACATCCTAGAAATTATAAGGTTCACAAAATTTCAAAAATGTATACCTGAGCAGAGGCCAGGATATGTGCCAGTAATACTCTCAATATCTGATCAAGTTTACCTCTCCATCTTGCTACTGCAGGAACAAGTTCCCTGAGGGCAACATTCACAACTGCCCCTGAAGGGTCACAGACCAACTGGAACATTAGGTCCTCAACCTACCAAACAAACAGGAAATTGAGACAAGCTCTTCATCTAAACAAATGTCTAGCAGGTTACACTTAGCTATTTATATGAAACAAAATTTCTCAATTGCGATACTTACCTTGTAATATTTATCCTGGTTTGGAAACAGAGGAAGCAGCAATGCCAGGTTGTGAGTTGCAGCTTCCCTTACAACTGTTGCAGAATCTTCAACAAGTTGTTGCACAATGGATAAGATAAGGGAATCACGTATCTCAGGGCGAACATATTCTGCTAATTCTCCACAAGACTGAGCAACAAGCAATCTACGCTCCTCATATTGGTGATTTATCTAAACATCAACCAATTTAGTAAAATGTAATATCACAAGCCTAAAAAGGCTATAATAAAAAGTCCATCGCAAACTGTCGAATACCTGTTCCCAACATTGTGGAAGTAACTCAGTTTCTGTCCTCATCTCACCTACACTCTTAGCGAGCTCCACACAAGCCTGCATAATGACGAAAACAGGTATATGAGTAACCACAATGTTACCTAGTGTAAGTTCCAAGTTGTGAGAAGTACAGAATAATATGTGTCTGCAACAATTGTTGCAATTGTAGGAACTTACATCCATTATGATGCGTCTCTGTTGTCCATCAGGCCGTTTGATCAGATTGAACAATGTATGAGTTAAGGAATCACGTACATCGCTATCTGGATGCCTTTCTATAGCACATATGATCAATGGAAGAAGTTCCTGTAACCATGCCGCAACATGTAACATTAGTTATACTAATATAAAGATTGAAACAAACTACAAAGGTTACAGATAAACCTCACGATGGTTTATAAGCACATAAGGAACAATCTTTGGAAGAGCATCTGAAACTATTTTGATAGTCTCCAAAGCCTACAGGTTTGGATAAGGGAAGCTTGATTAATAAAATTTGCATAAATGAGAAGACCTCAAACAGAAAGAAGAATATATCAAGCCACTAACCATCTTATCTGATGATCTTTGTTTACATGGACTCTCTACTTTCTCGGTATGAACTTTGTCTTCAGGTAGATAAACAGATATGCTACCTGAATTCCCCTGGCTATTACCAGCTCCATGCAGATTGCCATTAACAGATAAATATCCAAAGGAAGAGTTCATGCCAGATTTATCTTCTCCTGAAGTACCATAGCCACTGTTCTCAGCAGTTGAGCACAGAACTGCTGCTTCTGAACCTGGGGAACTTTCAACACTACTTTCAATACTTTCATGATCTTTCTCTGTGCCCTCTGTTAGACTCGCTGCAGATGCTAGCTTATTTGTTATGGATTCAGATCCTTTTAGATTGTCATGTTCACTGCTCATTACTGCTGCTTCTCCCATAGAATTGGGAGAATTAAAACCATCAGTATCTCCAACAAACAGTTGTTTACTTGACCGAGTCCCTTCAATATGCATCTTAAGGGATGTAATTTCAGATCTACAGTCATTCAACTCCTTCCTCTGGACATCCAGTGATTGTTTCAAGTCTTGAACCTTTCTTAAAATGTCAGTATAGGGATGTTAAGAAAAACTGAAATATAAGTCAACTAGGTTATTTCTGAGAGATCATTACCGTTTTCTCCTTCTCTTTGATGTCCTTGTGTGCAGCTTCCAAAGACTTTCTTAAAGCAGCAATCTGACTATTAGCCACTTCCCTGCTCTTCATCAAGGAGTCCATATCAGAAATGAGCCTTTCATTGTCCTTCAGTAGTGTTTCATTTTCTCGGAGAATAGAAATCTTTTCCTGTGATGCATAATAAAATGATGACTTGAGAATATTTGAAAGTTCTGGACTTGCAAGGAAAAGATCAAGATGGCTAACACTTGGAGCACTCAGAAAATGTCAAACATGACCAAATGCATTGAATATTCAAATGCTAAAACATGCTACTGATTGATTCTCAACAATTACTTTAAAATATTGCTTGCTTTGCGCTTCATTAAATGAACATTGACTCATGGCTTTCACAGTTTCATTTTGTATCACTATAAATGGATTGTACATTGTGTGTTTATAATATAAATGTGTTAACTACATCCATAAAATGTAATTGTAACTAAAGTTGAATGACATAGGCCCTTTCTAACAAGCTACTGGGTTCAGTACTTCAGTCAAAGGATTCCATGTAGTATATGATCTAGTATCATAAACCTTCAGCCCTTTTGAAGTATATTGATTAGGAAAAGAATCATTGCAATAAGATTTGGACTGAATGCAATGCTTATTCTTAGTAGAACTGTAGAAGATTGATGGAGTTTCAAAAGAACATGTACCAGGTCCAATACTGCAACAAGTAACACTAATACATCAAGCTGTAGTCAGATAGCAAACAATTAACTACTTGATGGCAACGATCTACTCTGCAGCCTTTGTGCTAGATGAAAGGTACTGGTAGTAATAACGACGTAGGGCATCAGGCACACAAGCTGAACTGTTAATCCAAACATCAAGGTCCTGATCAGGAACCTGCAATCAGAATGATCTAGCAAGCTATAAGAAGATATACATTCAACTGTTCTGTGATGCATAAGTAATTTGTCATAATTTTTACTGTTTGAAACTTTGAACTTTTAAGCGCTTATGGGATCCACATCCACCTAGTGTTCATGCCAGAGTGAAGTTTCTATTAATTATCCCTAGCAAATACCATGGATTTACAGTACGGTATTAGCATTACTATTTACATGTCCATCGAAATAAACCACCTAATGAAACTGCTGCTGCTTCAAAAATTTTAATAGCTTTAGTGCGGGGGGTGTGGTTGGTGGGGGTGGGGGTTATATGTTCATTTGCATCCGTATCTGCTTTTTTAATAGATAACTTCCTGTAACTGTCACTCCTGTGTAATTTTTCAATACTACTATAGACCAATGCGTGTAGACAAGAACCAAAATTTGTATTGAGTTGCCGTTGGTGAGAAAAGGCCGTGACATTGAAATAAAGTTCCAGAACTATTAGCTTGTACTGTTGTACATGACAAACAGATTAAAGGCACTTTTATAAGATTATAGAATATAGTGTCCAAGAAAGATAAACAAATCATAAACTTAACATTAAGAGGAAGTTACAACAGAAGGATAGATTGTAGAAAACATAATACAAACCTCCTCAATGAAAGTCATGGCTGCAAGTCGATACCCAGCCAAAAGCAAGTATTCTTTGACAGCACAGTTTAGATCTTTCCGTTCATTGTCCTTAAGAGGGCCTAATGCTGAAATTTTTGCATCTCTTTTGTCCTGTTGGCTAGATCCTTCATTTGTAGAAGAATCTGAAAGAGGCCCTGCATGCCAAATGTACAAATCATGTCAAGCACATCATGGCAATGGATATTACTGTCTAGAAAAGATCTTAGTGGCACACAAGGTCTAGGAAGGATTAATTTCCATGTAAACTTTTTCATCTTCTTGTGGAGCTCACATCAACAACAATAACATGAATGAATAGATGCACATCTGATAGGTGGAAAATAATGCAAGGATTTCTACTCCATTGCCAATAGGATACATTTACCAGTAGAGTTACTAGAATAACTGTGCACTCTGCCAGCTGGTATTTGTCCTGATTACAGAGCCATACAAGAAAATCATGCAGTACAGCAAGCAAAAAATAGCTTGATGTTGTATATTTTGACCATTAACTCAATTAACAATCTGTGGTGCAACCATTGCTGAAAAGTATAATGTGTACTGTGTCAAAAACTACCTAAAAGCTATATTGTGCACTGTCAGTAGGACCTTCCCTATGTCATAACAGTTCTTAATTAACATGATGAATTGCTCATTTTGACTTAACTAGTAAAAGCTAGATAATGGATGCTACCACAAATCCACAACAGAGTGGTCACCACAAGCTAGCTGCCCTTGAAGAGGGAAGTGTTCTGCTAAAAAGTACTAGTAGGTCTTAAGCAAGTTTATGAACAATTGACCAAAGGCAACACAGAAACAGTTATGTCCAATTTTATTGAATTTTTTATTGTAAAAGTACCTACAGATACCTCCAGCATAAGCCAAATTAATGCTTATACCTGGCAACCTGCAAAGTTGCCTTTTGTTTCTTTCTTCTTTTTTGTGCATGGTAATTCTTCCCGATTCCTTTAAATCCTATAGCCTCCATCCAACAAGCAAAGGTCATGATGACAAGGGCAATATTGTTCAATACCATCCCCAATTTTCAAAGATCACGGAGATGGAGAACACCCTCTGGCCTCTGGTGTGTCACTGCCATATATCCTAGGCTTTAATAGTTATTAAGGCGGTAAGGTGAGGCAAGGCACCCAATTACCGCCTTACCTTTTAAGCGGTAAGGCGTAAGGTGAGACGACACCTTACAAATAAAAGAATATATAGGTAAAATTACACTAGCATATATAAATGTGTTAGTCCAGTCCAGTCCTTAGCTGCCTCCCCTCAAAGCCAGCCTGGCCGGCCCAACAAGTGGTCAATATAAAGGACTCTCCTCCCAGCCGCAACAGCTTTAGGGTTTCCAAGCTCCTCTCCCACCCACTGCCGCCGCCTCCTCCTCTCCCACAACAGCCACTGCCACCTCTCTCCCGTTGTCGTCACCGCCACGTTGGCCGCGCCACACCCACGCTGTGCCACACATCACCGGTGCAGCTAAGGCGGTGGGACGCCTTTGCCCCTGCCACCGCCTTGTCGCCCTGGCAACGCCTTGATAACTATGGATCACATACATCATCCTCACATTGGACAAAACTTTCAAAATTAGTTTATATGCAACCATATGAACTAATTTTCATTTTTGGCAATTATTTGAGTAATAATGCATTATCTATTGATTCTGTTCCAATCAAAGAAATGTAAAAGCAGACAGAAACTCAGTCCCAATTAGGGTGAACAAACCAGGTTGGTGAAACCAGGCTGCTCCAAAGTGCATGTATAATGGCAGGCCCCTGTGGGATTTGCCTATGCATTGCATGCAGGAGAGAGATGGCCACGTTGACAAAAAAGGATAAAACAGACATGTCCACCCCTAATCCCAATAATCAATACTTGTGTTTTTTATTTCACCAATTTTCTGGAGTTTTTGTTTCTTCAGTATCTCAAGTAGCATGCACTACCATGAGCTTTCATATCTTTACTATAGACGCCATAGTGTTCTCATCTTTTGATAACATGCCAAAGTGGAATCACCAAGACAGAATAGAATTGTTTTGGTTCAGCACTGCAACATGAAAAGCAATATTGTGCTAAATATCATGCATATCATTATCTGTCATTTCAAGTTTACATACCAATAACATTTGAGCCATCAGGAGATGATTCTTTCTGTTTTTGTAACTCAACCTTCAACCTGGAAAGATCTTCTCTGGCTAGTCGGAGATCATATTCGGTGAGGGCCAATTTTTCTTCTGCCGCTATTTTCTCTTCTAGCAAACTTTGTGGATCAGCACCTGTCAACAACAACATAGACATGATCACCTCACAGACTCACTAATAAATGTTAGAATACTAAATTGCAAGAAAACGCCGCATTTAGGTTCTGTTTGGCATTGTGGTGGATTATGATAATCTTGTTTGGTGAAACTGCTTTTAGACATTCTGGTTTTTGGCAAACTGCTTTCTTTTAATCTATGTTGCAAACATTAATATTGTTGTGTTCTGAAAAAATGGAACAGTTGGGAGTGACATGACAGTCCAATAACATATTTTGTCTAACCTTAATTTGACCTGTAAAACAAACAATAAAGTTTATAAGTTTGCATTTCTATGGCAACATAAAACACTGTGTCACTGTTTGCCTAAACGGGCTACATGGCCATGTACACAGAGTGTAAACGCTACACAAGAAGCTACCACACAATTTATGGCATAATCGTGGATTACACATGTCTCATTATCTCCACCCTTAACCATCTTTAATGTGGATGGACGAGCTTCAAATGGTAGCACCTGGAGCGGCACGACGTGTGACGTAGACAGCAGTACAGTCACCGGATTGGAACTTATTGCAGAGACATGTGGGGCTAAGGAGGTAACAAAACTTCGTAGGAGCTCATGAGAACTATGCCTTGTGGCTATCTGGAAGAACTCTATGTATCTAATTTGCCTATTTGATCTTGATGTTTAGACTGTTTGATTGCCAGTTGCTACTTGCTACTATAGTTTACATTTGAATTCCTACTAAGTACTAACATCTGCCATTTCCTTTTGTAGGTGCATAATTCAAATTGAGAGGACAATGAAGCATTCATGTTCAGAACATCAGATTATGAAAGATGTGCAAATCTCCCACTCTCACTTAAAAAATATGTTATGCAACACGTCATTATAGTTATCTAGTCCATATATACATGGACACCTTGCTGCTGCTATGCTACAGTATACAAAACGTTTAATCTATGTACACGGTCTAAACGCTAAATGAGGGATGATCGACCATGTAGCGTTTATATTTTAGGAAAACACTGCTTACAAATAAGCATATCACAGTACAGCACAACAACCACAAATTGAGCCTTAATATTTTAATATACCTGGATAAGCTTAGGCAAAAAGAGAGAGGTAAATTAGATTGGTGTGTTATACTAAGAACCCAGCCAAACATCTACCTGTACTTTATTCTTCCTAATACCATTAATTGGCCCATAATCCATATTTTTACTCAATTTAAATGCTATGCAAGGACAAAGTCCATACATTATAAGTTTATAACTAAATAAGCACTTTATTTACACATATCAAAAGTTGCAAATGTTTTCTTTATGTGGCTTAATTACACCTGGAAATTTATTTTTACTGCTCAATTTAATAATGTGTTTTGAACTAGCAAGTACTAACCAACCAAATGTTCCATAAAATAGAAGTTGAGTACCAAGGCACATACACCTAACATCACAACAAGATCAATTCAACAGTGCCAATTTGAACAAGGAACTAGATTCACTTTAAATTCTATTACAGGAAGCAAAGCTGGGCGCATGCAGGCAGGCATATGGATGCAATGCCAACGCAGGCAGTGCGGAACGCCTCGAGATCCAGCCAGCGAGGCCGGGAGGATAAAAAGGGGGGAAATGTGGGGACGTAGGGCTCTCACCAGGCGGTGCGGAGGAGGCTCGGGCGACGAGGTCAGGCGGGAAGAGCGCGGGGTCGGAGAAGAAGGAGCGGAGGCGGAGCGCGTGCGCGTGTCGGCCGTCCTCCTGCAGCTCCTGCAGCAGCTCGAGCGCCGTGAGGTGGTACCTCTCCTCCAGCAGGAAGTTCACCACGCAGTTGCAGAGCGACGCCCACCGCTCCTCGGCGGCGCTGCCCGCCGCCTCCATCGTCCCCGTCGGGATCTGGCGGTCGCGCTCCTCAATCGCGTCCGGGGAGGCGAGGCGAGGCGCGGTCCCGCGGCATGCGGGTTCCGGTGGTCGGTGGATCTCGAGACGAGCGGACGACTCCTCCGAGGTGAGGCGGGTGGGTGGGGAGGAGGAGGCGAGGCGAGGCGATCGACGGCGAGGATCGAGGCGACGCGTGCTGGCTTGGCTTGGGCGCGTGGCGGCAGCTCGGTGATGGACAGGTCAGCTCCTCCGATGTGGACGCTGCAGTTGCTTACGGGCCGAACGGGCCGAATGGGCCGAAATGACACGGCCCAACCCGACCCGACCCACATGACGCCCTTCTACCCCCTACTACTAGTAAACCCTTCCCACGAACCCTTCCGGCCTCTCCTCTCCGCCGCCCCCCTCGCGGCCGCTCTCCCACATTGGGTTTGCTCCCTGCTCCTCCTCTTTTCTTGCGGTCCGCGGCCGGATTGCGGGTGCGGGGTCGATCCGAACTGTGCCTTATCAGCGGGTTTCTTGTGCTGCAGCAGCAGTAGCAGCGCGGTCCCACTGTGCGGTTCGGGGGACGTAGTTCGGCGACAAGGAAGGAGGCGGCGCGATGAGGTTGGAGAAGTGCTGGTTCTGCTCCTCCACCGTCTACCCCGGCCACGGCATCCAGTTCGTCCGCAACGACGCCAAGGTCCGCGGGGTCCTCCTCCCTTCTATGTTACTTTACCGTATGTTTTGTTCCTGTTTGGAGATGGAGGAGAAGCATGCCTTCTCTGCTCCCGGATTTTCTTGAGGGGGAAATTAAGCCTGATTGGACGCTACAGAATTTGAAAACGGCAGTATGTGGATGAGTTAGCTTTTGAACAAGTGCAACTATGAGAACCAACATAGACATATCATCTGGCAATTTTGAAAGACATCTTGATGTCTTGTTACTGTCATACTAAACGAACTTATTTATTACCATGCTTTTTTCAATAAACCATGGTATGCCCTGAAATCTCCAAAGCTAAGTAGCGCGGATACTGCTGCCTGGCCGCGTATCGGTATCCGATACCCATCCAGATACGGAGGCGTATCGGATACGGCCGGATACGTGTCCGGTGCGTATCCGGTGATTTTCCCTTTTTCAAATAAATAAAATAAATCTGATACGTATCCCATGCGGCTGGATACGCAAAACACAGCAAGTTTTCCCTCCCGCCCGTAACCCGTCGCCCTAATCCCCATCCATTCACATCTCACCCAGCCCCCTCTCTCGCAGTTTCCAGACACACCGCCACCTCACATCTCGCCGCCGACCG
>KE372323.1:175722-186245 GCA_000418225.1 Zizania latifolia
CCTCGGCGGGTCCTAGAGGCGTCGTAGAAGCGGTCGCCGCCGTGCCTCCGGATGAACTCCACGGCGGTGCCCATCATCCCACGCGCGACACAAGCACACCACCCACACGCTCCGGGACGCGCTAATCTGACGAGGAAGGGAAGGAATGGAAGAAACCCTAACCCTAAGATTTGGGGAAACCAATTCGATTGGAGGAGACGCGAAGCCAACGGGGAGGAGGAAAACCGAAAGGGAGAGGAAGCAACACAATGCCGAGGGGTAGGTGCATTTTTATAGCGAGCGCGGGCTGCAAGGGAAATGGGGATTGGTCCGGACGAAGACGGAAGGGGCAGAAACGGGATTTCGCGCGCAGGGAGCCCGCCCGCGCGAGCCTGCGATGCCACGGCTCGACGCTGGCGCGCGGGCCCACCTGTCAGCGCGTGCCCGGTGGGCGGGCGGGCGGGCGGGCTCCTCCGCTTGTGATTGGTCGGCCGGTCGACTCCCCGGATCGAGCCCGGCTGCCCGGGCCAGGGTTGCGTAGCCGACCAACCCTGCACGCGCGGGCGGGTTACGCGCCTCCGCTCGGAACCTATGACTTGTGGGCCCACCGGCCGCTGGGACCCACCACGCAACGGGCGCGTACGCGCAGCCGGGGGAGCGTGGCGACTGGCCGAACTGACCCCGATCTCGGGCGGCGTCGCACACGTGGACGGCAGGGGGTGGTGTGGGCCCGTTCCGACCTGTCGGGCGCAGCCGTCCGCCTCGGGATCGGGCAGATGGATCTCGCCGTATGTTTTTTCGCCGGGGCGGATGTGGGGCCCGCTTGTGAGCTGGGGATGGGTAGCTAGCTGACAGGTAGGCTCGGTACGTCAGCGGGAGGTGTGGTTTATGGCGAGCTTGGCCTTGCATTGCACATGTGACATGTATATGCTGTTGTTTTAACCTTGTCCTACTGTCGGTTAGGGCTTGTTTGGGGTTAAGAATTTATAGCTAAAAAATTGTTACAGTTAAAGTTGTGAACAAATTTAGTTTTAATTTCTAAGTAAGTTTTTGCTTTTAACTTCCCGTTGAAGTTATGGTTAAGAATTTCTAACTAAAAATTGTTAGGACTGAAGCTATGAATAAACTTGAATATATATAGGTGAGTTGTTTTGACCATTTATTAAAAAATAAAGCTCCAACTCTAACTCAAATTATTTTACAGCTATAAATTATAACTTAAAACTGAAGTTACAGGCATGCTAAATAGATCGTTAGTACCGGTATTTCAATTCGAGGAGTGTCTAAACCATGTGATTTACATTTCAGTGACAAGAAAATCAGTAGTTGACATGGCCGGTTAAAAGGCATTTTCTCAAGATTTAAAGATGAAATCCTGAAAATGTTTTTTCGGTGAAACTTCGTTTAGTTAGTAAACTAGTAATGACTTTCAAAAATCGAGAAAACACCGAAAATGAAAAATGTGTATTCTCATCTTCATCCCCGGCAAGTTAGGGTTTCAGGGTTTCGAGGGGGAGAGACGGGGTGGGATCCAGATTTAGAGGGATAGTCAGTTGTATGGTAGGCGGTAGCCACGAGTCGAGAGAATACAATGAAGGTCGTAGGGATGAGTTAGGGTGGGTAGAAATGGGGTGGTAGCGAGGATGTCGCTAGTAGCCAACAATGAAGCAAGCGATAGCAATGGTGGAGTGCGTAGCCGAGAGGAGATAAGACATGGAGTAGGGTTAGAGTGGTGGTAGAGAAGGTTGATGTGGGGACACCTAGTCTAAGGAGGGGAAAGGGCAGAGTGCTTTGAGATGAATAGTGATACCTCTAATTTTCAAAGGTTATTTCTGAATAGGAAGAGATGAAAGCAACAAAGAGGTGGATCGACTCCGAACTCAAAAGACGAGGAATGATGACTTTTAAATATTTTTGTAAAAAAATCCCTGCATTTTTTTATTTCACAGACCAACCCTCTAAAGAGATAGATTCCTCTCAAAGAGAGTAATTAACATTTCCCTGCAAAATATTTATTTTGGGCGCTAGTCCAGTCGATTTCCCATAGATTTTTGCATTTGTCCTTTAAATTCCGATGGCTGATTTCCAGATTTACTTCTGTAGTGATGTATAATCCACCGTAATATAGAAATAAATTAATAATCATAGTCACAGATCAGATTATCTAGACCACTGGCTTGATTATATATATATGTGTGTGCGCGCGCCTTTCGAAGTTGCTCTAAATTACCCATAAATTACCACTCGGTATAAAAATAATCGGTATTATATCATTCACTCAAGGACATTTAAGTCTTTTTATTTTTAACATATGGACAATCATCCTTATCCAATAACAAATTACTCAGATAACTGAATTATTCAATAATTGAGATTGTGTTATAATCATGATTATTTTAAGCTATCCAAATAGAGCTGTAATCATTGCTGCAAAATTGTCTATCACATATGTAGGCTCTACATCTAAAGCCCAGAAGTCAATCTTTTTAATAAAATCACATTGGCACGTGAGTATGAATTTTCGTGTGTGATTTTTCCTTTACATAGCATCAATCCCAAATTTAAATTAAGCTAAGCTCTTTAATGTAATTGATTAATTGTATAATGAGCAAGAAATCAATATACAGGCTCTGTTTGGTACAGTTTAGGATCCATAATTTTTAGAGCTGACCATATCTAGCTTCAAGAAATCCTACATCTAGAGCTGTTGATGGATTAGAGACATTTAGTTAAGCAGTTTAGTTTTTATTTTAGACTAAAAATAAAAATTTAAAGTATTTTATTATACTATACAAATCATAGATCCGACATGAATCTTAGAGTTATAGCTATACCAATCAGATCCATAATTGTATTAGGAGAATCCAAAAGGATCACATATAAAATATTATATTAGCATGAATGTTTACTTGGAATGGTATTTGTTGCCATTCTGCTGCATATATACCTAATTATACCTACCCCAAACAAATTGTTCTCCAAATCATCCTGAAAAATAACTGCATGGATTTGAAGAAAAAAAGGAAGGTCTAAAAGGTCAGAAGGCACTTTAGAATATGGTTAATTAAGAGCCTGTTTGAAACCTTTCGCTCCACCAAAATCTACTTCACTTCACAAAATCTACCTAGGAATAGATCTAGAGTAGAGTTGCAGCTCTACTGTGGAGTAGTTACATCTATTTAGCTTATAGAGTAGATTCAGATTTAGGAATGACAGAATTTGGTAGGAATATACTATTTTATCCATGAGTTGTTGTATGCTAGCTATCTCATCGCTAAGCGTCCACCGAGATCGAGCTTGAATTTCCACTAGTTACTTCGTCGAAGCCAAGATAGAGCTTTTACAAACTTCACTAAGCACATCACAATTGCTTTAGGTGCTCACAGATCGACGTCTAAACATCTAGAAGGTAACACCTTCAAGAGTAATAAATTCGTTGAAAGATTGTTAGGACCAAATCTTTATGCTTAAGACTTAGCAAGAAAATCGATGAACTCAATCACATAAAAACTTCTAAGAATGTAGAGCAAGATGATTGCTAGAAGTTATGTGTTGCGCTCTCAAATGAAATCTCAATAATTTGCTCGAGATATAGCTTGGGAGAGAGTGAAGAGTGAATGAGAGTTTTGCTCAAAAGAGTTCTATCCAGCAAAGTAAGGTGAAGGGGTATTTATACTCCGCACATAAAAAATGACTGCTTGTTGGATATTTTACAACTGTTTATCTGGAGGCTCCAGACCAATCCAGATGTTCCATGATTTAAAACCCAGATGTTTCGGATTGAGCCGGAAGCTCCAGCCTCCAAAATAAATCCAAACATAACGATATTTTTGGAGCATCTAGATAAATCCGGATGTTCTGGGCCTTAAAATAAATTCCATACAGAACAACATTTTCGAAGCATCCAGACCAGTTCGGGTATTCCGACATTAAATAAAAGGTCTGATATAGAACTAAATTTTTAGAGCATCCGGCTAGTTCGGATGTTCTGGCCTTTAGAAAACCCAGAAACAGAACAAAGTTTTCAGATGATCTGGGCCAGTCCGGAGCATCCGGACTTGCTGGAAAATTCTGATTCGAGTTTGAAAAGATCCAAAAAGTTTTTAAAAATATTTTTCTTTGAGCACAAAGTTTTGGAACAACTTTTCAACGCATCCTTCTTTATAGCACGGCATACCTAGACTCAATGTTATATGCAGATTAATAATTTGTGCCATCAAGCCTATTTTGGACTAAATAGAGCTTTTCTTTGAATTTGTTTCAATTTCAACGCCGTCTTTTTTCTGAAATCTCTACATTCATCTTAGCAATACAATTAGTAGCTTTTGATCACTATCGTTATTCATACACCAAAATTAATTAGAAGCTGTTGGCGTAAGAGTTTACGCTAACAGGTTCGATTAGTCATGAAGGACTGATTAAACATGAAGTGAAATTTAAACTGGTTCAGGCCTCCAAAAAGGATAATAACCCCACGTCCAATTCGAGGTGTATTTTCGGACTGAATTCTTCGTCCTTTTTACAGTAGGAAAGGCGGGTATTTATAGGCAGAAATACAACAGGAAAGTACTAATTCACCCTCTAGATACAATCATCATTGCGGACTCTATACACAAGACTTCGTAGGGGTAAAACTGTAAACCTTAGTGTGAACGTACTTGGAAAGCAAACGTCCTGTTGAACATTGCGGCGGTCCTTCGGGGTGAGACACCGCCGAAGGGGAGGCAATTCTTTATGACCCTTTGTGCGTCATGCAGGCTCCGGAGTGTCTTCACAGGCGAACCCTAAACCTCCGATGCCCTGAACGGCATGCTTCTGGCTTCGAAGTACTCTGCTGCTTTAAACATTAGATTATAAGCAAGATGAGATTATTTTCCCCCAACAGTAGCCCCTCGCACATGGTCCTTCGGTTCTATCGTTCGGAAGGGACGATGCGCGTTATCAATAAAACGTCATGCTTCGAATAACACTACCTTGGCGTCATCTGGCCGGGCTTCGGATGTCTTCAGCGGAGTACTTGAATCGGAGGGAGATTATACCGTGCAGATGATGGGACGCCCTTGGGCACCCAAACGCCGCCTCGATGGGACGGCGAATCTGAAGGCGAATTGTCACCGCGGTTTCCAGGATTATCTTTTTTAGATGATTTTCACCTCGGACCCACATGTCAGTGACGGAAGATGAGATGTGTGTTGGGTTATGGGGAGGCTACGCTAGCGCTTAATTTCAAAAATTTACCCCGTTAGCCTAGGAACCATACGTGTAATGGGATCATAGATCGTTACCTCGAACCACGAGACGCCCTCGGGCAGCGGAAGTAGAGTCGATGAAGCACGTCCTCGAGCTACTCCTCCCGGCTCCGTTCGTTCGTTGGCAATCCGGCGATGAAGACGAGATGTAAAAGTTATGAAGTATTAAAATCCACCTCTGGCTATAGAACTCATTGGTCCACATACATCAGTATATATAATGGCCAATAGTTCATTTTGCCCTCTCACTTTGACCAGTAAAAAGGCGTCTTAGTCATCTTGCCAAGTAAACAAGACTCACATGTATCAAACGATTCAAAATCAAATGACTCCAAAAGTCCATCTCTGTGGAACTTCTATATGCGCTTCTCATTTATATCACCCAAATGACAATACCAGGCATAGGTAGGATTCAAATCATTGAGTCGATGTATCTTCGTATTAATGTTGTAGACATGTGTATCCTCAAGATTCAGTATATCTAAGCCATTCAACAATGGACAAACACCATAGAGCATACCATTCAAAAATATCGAACAACACGTATTCTTTATTACGAATTTAAAATCGTCTTCCTCTAAACATGACGAAGAGATAATGTTTCTGCCCAAGGCGGGAATGAAATAACAATTATTCAGTTCCAAAACTAATACTGAGGGTAGCGACAAAGAATAAACGCCGATGGTCAACGCAGCAACTTTTGCACCATTGCCGACATAAACATCTAATTCGCCTCTTGCGTACTTCCTAGTCCTTTTCAGCCCTTGCAACGATTTGCAAGTGTGAATCATTGATCCGGTATCAAATACTCATAAATTACTTGGACGAGTAGCAAGATAAATTTCAATAACATTTATACCTAAAGCGGAAGTCATGCTTCTCTTTTTTTCTTTTGTTCTTCCAAGTACAACTTGTAATTCCTTCGCCAATGGCCAAGCTTATGGCAGTGGTGGCAAGTGTTAGAATTAGCAGGGTCCGACTTGGACTTTCCAGCCGAATTAGACTTAGAGGTCGAGATCGCATTTGGAGCTTTAGCCTTTCCCTTACGCATCACATGTCGACGCGTAGGCCGTACAACATTTGAACAGCCTTAGGCTGTAATTAACCATGATGCGCAAGCCATATTATTACAAGCTTGTATCTCATACATTTGTAAGGCCATATCAGTCACAATATTCCCTGTAAAAACGAGTTAGGCGAAATCTAGACGTGACTGAACCAAGCCCGGAACTTCCGGCTCAGAGGCCTAGAACTTCTAGTCGAAAGGGCCCGGAATTTCTGACTCAGGGCCGGAACTTCCGAAAATAACTTTCTGACTCGAATTTATTTTGGCCCGGAACTTTCGAAAATAACCTTCTGTACGGAATTTATTTCTGTCCAGAACTTCCGGTCCAACCAGAATTTCTGGACCCGGAACTTTTGGTCCAACCGGAACTTCTGAAAATAACATTATGTATCGAAAATTATTTCGGTCCGGAACTTCCGGTCCAACCGGAACTTCCAAAAAATCCGACGACAAAACAATAGATCCAATCTATTTCTATCCCATATCACCATATGTGATCGATCCAGATTGAACACTACGCACGTGGGCTCTGATACCACCGTTGGGTTATGGGGAGGCTACGCTAGCGCTTAATTTCAAAAATTTACCCCGTTAGCCGAGGAACCATGCGTGTAATGGGATCATGGATCGTTACCTCGAACCACGAGACACGCTCGGGCAGCGAAAGTAGAGTCGATGAAACGCATCCTCGAGCTATTCCTCCTGGCTCCGTTCGTTCGTCGGCGATCCGGCGATGAAGACGACGCGATCCTATGATCCGGTGATCTCCACGGGAAGAAGACGAGCACCACTATTGGAGTTGTGCCTCTATAGTATCCACACGTCCGAGGACAGGATCACCTCGCGCTGGCGTGCTATCACCACTCGCGAGATCTGGGAAATCAATCATAACACTTGCAATCGAGGAGAGAAGAAAGGTGGCGGCTAGGGTTTGGTCAAACCAACATCAAGCAGCAGCGGCAGCAGCCTTTTCGTGCTAGCCCCTCCTCTCTTTATATAGTGCCCTGTCATGGGCCTTTAATCTATATTAAAGCCCAACGGATCTAATCTGTTCACTTGGATCAGAACTTCCGGTTCTACCCGGAACTTCCAAAAATAACCTTCTGTATCAAATTTATTTCGACTCAGAACTTCTGGTCTAACCGAAACTTCCGGTTCGTCCAGGCAGGCCCAGAACTTTCGGTCCAACCGGAACTTCCGGCTCCTCCAGAAACCAAAACTGGGGCTGGCCCGAAACTTCCAGTTATAACCGGAACTTCCGGATGCTCCAGAACCCAGAACTTTTGACCCTCAGCCAGAACTTTCAATCCCCCCAGAATTCTCTTAGGCACAATTCCATCAATGTGGAGCGGTAACAAATGTATACGTGAAGAGGCTTGCAGTACAAGTTCCGCGGCCTATATAAAGCCATCGGCCGTTACCGTGAACGCTTCACGCCTTCACCATTTTCTTCTCCGTCTCTGTCTTCTCCAATCCTCAAAATCTAGCTCATGGCGCCCTCTCTTGTCCTTCACGCTCCTTTAGACTCACCGGCCATGACGAAGAAGTCATCGAAGGGCTTGAGCTTTCAAGCTTCCTCCAACCCCAAGTTTCTCCAGCAGCAGGCAGCCATGGCGGTGGCATCCCGAGGAGGTCCTAGCGCCCCGAGGTCATATGGGCCTCGTGATCTTAGACCGCCGTCGGAGAAGTACATTGAGTAGACCTTCATTTTGGAGAAGTCTTCTTGTACTTAGAAGTCGGTAGAGGAGATCTGCCAAGGGAGGGTGGACCAAGGTGTTGCGATCCGCATTCCGGGAGAGGAAGTGATTCCAGAGCCAATGGTGGACGAGGTGGTCGTCTTCGAGGCCTTCTTTGAAGCAGGCTTGGGACTTCCTTCCTCGGACCTTCTTCCAGAGGTCCTTCCACTATTAAACGTGGAGTTGCCACAGCTGTCTCTGAATGCTATAGCCCACTTGACTATCTTCGAGTGGGCTATGAGGGCCGAAGGGTGTGAAGGCCGAGCGGAAGTCTTTGCCATGCTGCACGAGGCCAACTGTCAGCTCAAGAGACGGCTAGGGGAAGATGGAGTGACTAGGCTGCTAGCCTACGGAGCGTCAACTTCCAGCTCCGTAAGGAATTCTAGGATTGTTTCCTGGTGAAGGCCATCAACGAACGATGGTACTCTAACTGGACCCTCCGGTGGTTCTACATTACGGTGGGGGCGGACTTCGGCCTTCGCTGCCTCATCTAAGGGATTTTGTAACGGCGGGAGGTGGAGATTGAGACGGACGAGCCCACGATTCGGTCACGGGTTCAACTCCTGAAGATAGTCGCCCGCCAGATGAGTATGAGGGACTTGGCGAAGGAATTTATTTTACTTCGGATTGCTCCTCTGAAGGCCCGCTGGCCTATAGAATTTTGGAGTGGTAAAGATGGGGAGCCGAAAGGGATTCCTTAGGAAACAATAGGTATTACTTATAATTTTTATGCTTCGGGTTAAGCACCCTTTCTTTTGTTAACCTTCGTTACGTTTTGCAACAGTGAGGGTGATGATGAAATTGTGCCCAAGAAAATTATGAGAAAACCGAAAGTTCCGGCTGTAGCCGGAAGTTTCGGGTTTTAGAGCATCCAAAAGTTCTGGTAGGACCATAAGTTCTGGGCCAGCCCCGCTATTCGATTTTCTAGACGAACCAGAAGTTCCGGT
Organism: Zizania latifolia; assembly: GCA_000418225.1. Classification (NCBI taxonomy): domain Eukaryota; kingdom Viridiplantae; phylum Streptophyta; class Magnoliopsida; order Poales; family Poaceae; genus Zizania; species Zizania latifolia. The sequence goes on from KE372323.1 coordinate 184,700, forward strand.
TGTTCCCGGAAGTTCCAGGTTCTGGACGAACCGGAAGTTCTGGTTGGACCAAAAGTTTCGGGTCGTGAATTAATTCGATACAGAAGGTCATTTTCAGAAGTTCTAGCTGTAGCAGGAAGTTCCGGGGTCAGGAAGTTTCGGCTGTAGCCAAAAGTTTCGGGCCAGACGAACAGATTAGATTTGTTGGGCTTCAATACAGATTAAAGGCCCAAGATGGGGTACTATATAAAGAGAGGTGGGGCAGGCTGCTGATTGCTCATATTGTTTCTGGTGGAGAACCCTAGCCGCCACACCTCTCCTCTCTCCACGATCACAAGTGTTGTGATTGATTTCTTGAATCTCACGAGTGGTGCTAGCACATCGGTGTGAGGTGATCCCGTCCATGTACGTGTGGATACCATAGAGGCACTGGTGCTGCATCGGTGCTGTTCTTCTTTCTTGGAGAACGCCGGATTACGCTGACTTCGCCGCCGATGAACGGACGGAACTGTGAGGAGCAAATCGAGGACGCGCTTCATCGACTCTACTTCCACTGCCCGAGTGTGTCTCGAGGCTAAAGGTAACGATCCATGATCCCATTACACGCATGGTTCCTGGGCTAACGGGGTAAATTTTTGAAATTAAGCGCTAGCATAGCCTCCCCATAACCCAACAGGTGACGCTCTCCCCGGACCAGGTGGTCAAGGCAGCCGAGCAAGTCATCGGACCCCCTACCTCGGGCGAGAAGAAAAGGCAGCTCGAGCTTGTCGGATCATGGGAATGCTTCAACCGTATATGGGGTGGACTCAACATCACGCCGCCTTCACTCCCTGACCTAGATGCTCCCGACGTGGCCCCGAGAAAGAGGAAGGCGGACAAGGGTCCTCAGGGGGCCCGGAAGTCATCTCCGAAGCAGAGGGGCCGCGTGCAACGGAGCCCACCCCGGCAATCATCTCTGGTCCATTCGGCCATCCTGGCCCTACTCCAGCCACCTTTGGCGGGGGCGGGGGTTGACGAAGGGGCTGCGGCAATTTCGGGGCCAGGCTTGTAACCTGGCGGGACTTCGCCCGTTGGATCCTTGGGCGATTCAGGGGACGATTTCCTCTGAATGTTCGAGAGGGGGCAAAGCCAATCCTTGTCTTCGCTGAAAGATACGAAAGGTATGGCTGTGTATATACTTGCTCGGCGAAGTTATATTTCCTTCTTTTTTGTGTACTTCGTTTAATTTGCATGAGATTTACTTATGTTCAGATATCCTCGCGGTGGTTGACCCGGAGGGACCTCGCGTCGAAGATGCCAGCAACATCGGTGGAGTGGGGGACGAAGCCCCTAGCGAGGATGCGGCAGCAACAGGTGCGAAACCTGATTCAGAGGAGGGTGACAGAGCCGGTTAGTGAACATGATGTTGGATTGACCCACTTTGAGATACTGCTGGGATTGTTATCATGATGTGCCATTAGTTGTTCTCAAATGGTGTACCTGCAGAGTCCTTAGACCTGAGATCATCATTTGATTCCAGAATGTGTAGTAGTACACTTAGTGGTTTCCAAACGCTATTCCGTAACTG